>JAOBYH010066219.1:0-11826 GCA_025403525.1 Umimayanthus kanabou | reverse complement strand
TATCTATCTATCTATCTATCTATCTATCTATCTATCTATCTATCTATCTATCTATCTATCTATCTATCTTTCTATCTATCTATAGGTGACATAGAAGACTCGTATATGGGGTAACTAAAGAATAAGAGACCAGTGTTTAGCCAAAACCTCTGAGAACATATAAAAGAGTGTGCGATTCATTTATTCATTGCAGTGTTTATTTTGAAAATGCGTCCTTATAAACTTAGTTGTTAATTTTGATTTTATTTCTCTGTTGATTGTTCAAAAACAAACTCCTATGTTACCAAATTATTTGTGCTGGTTGCAATTTACTCTTTACATATTGTTTCAAAAATTCATGTTGAGTTTGGTTGTCTCAACAGCTTACCTGGACCTTTTGGGGTTGTTGATGATTTATCGTGTGTTGACACCAATGCGCATTCAATTGAAGATCTTACTCACTTACAGCCAAGTATGGGTGATATTGTTCTTGTCAAAGGATTGTGTTCCTCAAGACCCCAGAACCGTGGCAGCGCTGGATCAGTGTTACTGAGAAATGATCCTCCCCCAAATGGAAATTTCCTAGAGCTCAAGATTGACATCAGAGTTAATTCATCATCAACAACGTTAACAAAGCACACGATAATAACATTTCTAAATCTTAAACTTGGTGAACCAGTCCTGGTGCGAGGACGTGTTGAGTCGTTGGATCAAAATTTCACATCTAAAAAGAAGAGGTTCCTTGTGCTTCCCTTCAAATTAGTTGTTGACAACGATTCCCACGCTGCTGTCAGAAAAGACAGGAACGAAAAACCTTCTTTTTCCCGCCAGATGTCTACACCATGGCCAATTGCCTGTGGAATATTCCCTGCTGAATTGTCAACAAATCAGCCACTTTTTAAAGGAGATGTGTTGGAGCCTGAATACGGTGTTTTGTGGTGTTCGGAAACCAAGGAGATGGACAAGATCAAAGAGAAGGTTGTCGCACTGAAGAATTGCGTAACCGGTGATATCTATATTGGTGTGTCAGAAACTGGTGAAGCACGTGGTATTAATCGGTCGAAGAATAAGCTGATAGAAGAAAGGGAAAGCTTTGCTAAAGCTATTGGAGGAATTCTTCCAACTGTTGACTGTGATGTGGTGGTTTGTGATTCTGCTGAGAAGGCAAATGAGTTAACTGAAAGAGGTAAAACTTTTGTAGCAATTATGTGGTTACCAGATGAGCAAAGAAACTACAATCTAGAAATGTTAGATGACGAAATGATTGACATCGTGGTTAGAATTCATGTCACAAAAGGAGATGCGCGGCGAGTCCATTTCACTAAACAATCTGATACGCATGCCTTTAAAAGAGTTGGCACAGAAACAAAACTTGTAAGTGACTACGAAGAATTGTTTCATAACTTAGAGTCATTGGCTAGTCGGAATATACCATCCAAACCTGAAAGTAGTAATCAAAAAGAAACTACTAGAGAGGTAACAGAAAGTATCAGAGACGAAAACAAGCTGAGAATGTTTCAAAAGATGCCCAAACGATACGAAACAGATACACAGGAATTCAAAGTTATCTATGGAGATCCGACTAAGACTATCTTGAAAAAGTATGTTGCTGAATATACAGCCTCATTTTTGAACAGCAACGGAGGTTCTATTTATTTTGGAGTAGACGAAGATCCAAAATCTAAGCAAGGTTACGTTGTGGGCGTCGTTTTAAGAGCTGAAGAACGCGAAGAATTGTTGAAAGCAAGCTACAAAATAATCTGGAAGTTTTGGCCCCCTGTCGAGAACGAATGGTTTACAGTCGAGTTCACTTGTATTGAATGTGATATTGAAAAGTGTGCTGTCAAATTTCCGAAGACTTACACAGATTGCAATGGCAAGTTTGTTGGGATTGCCACTAAAGGTGGACAGATTGCAACAGTTTTAAGTCGAATCAGAAACGAAGTTGGAAAAAAGGCCGCTTTTCTTCATTTGTCAGAAAATCGATTCGCTCTTCTGCTGGAAAGCACAGCCAAGGTTAACATAGAAGAATTACTAGCTTATTTGAAAAGTGAAAGCGAAAAGACAAAGCTTTTTGACATAGAAATCATCGATCCAAGTAGCTTGAAAGACTCCCTGAGCAGTCTGTGTGTCGTGTGTATTAAAGCTATTGACTCACCGTATCCTATCCACTTAACTAAGCCACTAACAACTTACTGTGTTACAAAGAGCGGGAACGTCCGTGAAATGACTGTCAATGAACTTCTTGAACGCTTCAGAACTGCAGAAACGGATTTCGATTTTGAGAAATTTCTTCAATCTATGAACGGGTTGGAGAAGGAAAACAGTTCTTACATGTTAATATCTTCTCCACATAACTTGTCAAGAAACGAGTGTGACCTGTATGGCTTAGTTATTCCGGAGTGGTTCCTCGTAATAGATTTCGATCAAAATCCAAACGAAAACGGTCATCTATTTGACATTTTCAAGCAACATCATGATAAGCACCAGCCCGAAAGAAATCTTTTTATGAAGACTCCACTGGATCGAAAAATGGAACTTAATCCTGCTAACGGAATTTGCTGGTGCGCAGTGCGGGGCTTTGAAGAAATAGCGGCGAGTATGTCTAAAGGCGATCATGCTATGTGGATGATGAAACACGGGAAAAGAATTAGACATCACCTTTCAGATGAGCTTGTTCCTCAAATCACTACAAACGGGCTTGAAATTTTGTGTTTGTGGAGTGAAGGACACGAGGACTTAATCCATTCTCTATATTATTTGCTGGAACACATATTTTCTTTGTGGGGACCTACAAGAGTTGTTTTTGTGTGCTCAAACGAACACACAAAGGACGTTCTTAGTACAGATTTAATTGAGCGTCTTAGTGAAGCTGGCTATGGTGAGAAAGTATCGAAGGACTTTGTATTTGTTGCTTTGCCGCAGCAACTGTCCCGACACTTGGCAGCTAAAATGTCAGCACCATTTTGTTCTGAATACGCATTTCAAATCCCAAAGAAGTGTTACTTTAGGGAGGGGGAAAGGACGATTCCAGAGACACTTCCACAAAACCTAAGACAAGTGCTCAAGGGACAGTTAGAATTTATGTACCTTGAGAAGTTTAATGTCTCCAATGCTGATAACGATAAGGCAAGAGATGAACTCTATTCAGGATCTGAAATTCAGCCAGAGGGGTTAGCTGGTGGCATCGCTATTGAGCGTGATAAGATGAAAGAACTAAAGAAAGAGCTAAAAGGTTTTTTAAGTGATCGAAAATGTCATCTAAGCATGATTGTCGTTAAAGCGGAGAGAGGTGCTGGTGCAACAACTCTGTGCCTCCAGCTTCTATATGATAATCATAAACACTTTCCTTGTGCACGTCTTCTTGAATTTCACAGTAGCTTAATTACAAACATAGAGAAAGTCAATAACTTGACCAAACTACCATTGATCCTCTTTGTCGATGCTGAGTTAGCCGTTCTTCAAGAATTTGCTGATTTTAAGAGCGAAGCGGAACGAAGGAGTGTGAGCTTAATGCTTATTATTGTTGAATCTGACGTAGTTTTACCAAGTAGCACACCAAGGAAGCAAAGTAAACCCCCGAAGTTTACACCAACACCCTATTTGGCGGGTTCTGCGCCATACAAGACAGTAAATCTCCGCAGAGAACTGAGTATCGAGGAAGTGTCACTTCTTGTAGAACAGTTAATGAAAGTCAGAAGCGTTTCTGAAAGCACCCAACACATGTGCAAGCTCCATGATTTGGAGAAACGAGCTAGAAGTGATAACTCGTTACGAAAATTTGCACTATTTAGCCTCACTGTTTTTGGGAGAAAGTTTTCTGGTCTTCAGCAGTATGTCTCGTACAGGCTCAAGCACGCTGACGAAATTCAAACGCAGATTTTAGAGATTTTGTCTCTGATACACATATATACTGATTATTTGTTTCCTGTAAACGCTCTTGCACGAAATCTCAACAAAAAGACAGTAGTCCTTGAAAGCATATTTATAAATGATGATGTAAGAGAACTTCTTAGCCCGCGGTCTAAAGATAAGAATGAAAGGCGTATCTCTTTCCTTGAGGTAGCAGAGGAAATCTTGAAGCAACGAGCGAAAGTTCTGGAGATGTATTACCCCAAATATTTGAAAACTGTGGCGGTGAGAGTTGCTGAAACTGCTTTAGCTGTCTCTCAACCCAGTAAGCTCCTTGATCGTATCACAAGACGCCTGTATGTTACTAGTGAGTACAGCAGTCAAAAGTTCTCCCCCCTCGTGCGGTGCATCAAAGAGGAAGACGCGGAAGCTGCACGTGACATGCTTCTTGAGTTGTGCAATGTATTTGAAAAGGAATCTTCGGTTTGGGCTCATTTAATGGCCCATTTGGCTAAGTATTATATGACAATTTTCAGAGATTTCGACAACGCTATTCCTAGAATTGAAGAAGCTGTGAGGGAGCACAGTGAAGATAGCCTGTTACATCACATCCATGGTGATATTATTCGATTGCATATCAAAAACATGAAAGACCAGGAGGTTTTCTCGATGGACGATATTCTTAGTTTTGCAATTCAAAGCAGCGCATGCTTTCAAATTGTAAAAGAGAAACGGCCGCTGATGGAGTATGGATACACATCCGATGCTCTTGTACGAAAAGTTGTGATGCTTGCTGCCATAAAGGAAATTGGTAAGGAGCACTACGTCGATTGCTTGAAGGAGTATTTGGAAAGGCTAACGCGTGCAAAGGATCCTGAAGAGTTGCATATCAACCACAAGTTTCTTCTCTCGTTAATTCCAGATGCTTTTGACAACTTAACCGCAGTGCCAATGAATGAGCATACGGAACAATTGAAGAAAACACTTCTGGAAAACATTGGTAATCTGGAAGAGTTGGAAACTTTCTGTGAGGAACTGAAACAAGTTATGAAAGGTTCTACCAATGAGCATTGGATTGACGAAGCCGTTCGCAAAACAACAACCCTAGTCTATACACTTGAAATGGAAACAAAAGATCTAAAGCCGGAGGAAGCAGACGAAAAAATTGCCAGAATGGAAGAATTGTCTAAGCAAACAAACGATGAACAGACCATGAAACTTTGGATTCGGTACGTAAGAATGGGATCGAAAGCACCTGATTTGAGGACTCTACGGTTGAAGATCGATTCGTGGCTTAAAGAAACTAAGAGGAAATCACCTAACGCTCTGTTTTACAAGTAAGTTACAACAACTGCTGTCCTTTCTACCATATTTTTGTATCATTGTTATGTCACCAGGAACATTTAAATATCGCCACCTGCCTTAGTGTCGGACCACACTGGGCCAACAATTACTTTTATACCAAATCCTCACATCTTGGACCGCTGGACTGCGGAAGAGCGCAGCAGTGGTTCCTTCCAAAGTTTTGCGGTATGAATACAAAATCCGTGCACGCTTACGCATCGAAACGTTTGTTTGTCGGTCAATAATATAATAGGTCACAACTTGAACTTGTGGAGACAAACTACTTCCCCGCCAGCTGGCGAGATAAAGTCAGGGTCTCGTATTTGATTGGCTTACAAGTGCATTCCACAAGTGCTTATTTTTTCGCGATTTTCGTATTCGCACCGTGACTGCAAATTAAAGGAGCACTTCATGAACAATTTGCTTAGTCGTAGTTACTGTTAGACATTGATTTATCTAAATATCAGTTATTTTAGTAAAATAATTGGTACAAATATGCCACATAGCAATTTTTGTTACCTATTTCAATTGTAGTGTTTGGTAAGATTTTATTCTCGGTTTTCACTCATGTGACACTGACCATGGCAACGGTTGTTACCCGCCATCTTTGTGCCCCTCAAATGTAAACAAATTTAAGACGCGAGTGCGTGAGTTCAAAATGGTTCTCTGTATTGTGGTCGGTTGCGGAAGAAAAAGCGGGAAAAACAACGCAAAATATAGTAAAATACCTAAGATTGTATCAAATCAAATCAAGGCGAGTAATGGGAAGAATTGACACGGGAGAGAAGAAATCGATGGATTTCGGCGGTGAGTCGTGGCGATACTGCCGAGAAGGACATCTTTGAAAGCGAACGTGTTTGTGATCGTCATTTCGTTTCAGGGAAGGCTGCAGCTACATGGGACAAGCACAATATCGAAACAAACTGCTCGGCATATGGGTAAATTAAACTTAGCACCACAGCTTTTGTTTCACAAAGATTAGATGTTTCCAAAAATTTGTTCATTTCCTCTGTCGAAGCCAGCTGCGAAGGAATGGCGATTTGTGCTTAAGAAGGTTGACTTTAACGAGAAGTCGCTTTGTTTTGATTGAGGGAGTCAATTTTATTGTCAAGGTTTTCTTTGAGCTTTTTCGCAGAGGTAAAGTCAATATCCGCAACTCTCTCGTAGGTTACCTCATTCACGAAAATTGGCAGGAGCCATGAGCATTTCACTTGTGCATGTACATGCCATCTTCCCGTTGATACGTGCCCAGCATTCGATAGTTATTCGATGAACATCGTGGTGCTGGCGACATGCGAGCATGATTCGGCTAGCCCAGCCTTACAACCTGAACAGTGAGCAGAAATTATTGCACCTTCAGTCTCAGTTATAATCCATACGTTGACAAGTGGATTGTTCATCCGCTGCGAATGTCGCACTTTAGCTACAACAACATACTTTCCGGAAATTATCTTCCCACTCACCGAAGCCACAAACCCTGACACAACTTGATTATACGCTTCTAGATTTCTATAATTCTTGAACTGGTTGTTCGTGTAGTAGCTTGTCTGGAGAACTAAGTAGCCAAATAAATCAGACTGTTCGATTGGTGGCAAACATTCTGGATTGAACTGCTCACATGGGATGATGAAAGGGTCGACACCCACTATCGAAAGTTTCTTTAGGTATCGCAGCTTTACATGGCTTTCCAAGGCCGTGGCATACTCCGAAAGCACCGAAATCTTGCTGCCAAACTTTTCTACTTCTTCTTCCTCAATTTTCGGGGATAAATCCATATCGAATCCCCAAAATAGCTTAAAAACCGCGAGAAGTACACAGATAAGGCTTACCATTACCATATTATTCTACACTTAGAGGGGCACAAATATGGCGGACGTCCATATTTGGACAGTGCTGTAACGTCACGTGAAAACCGAGAATATTTACGGGAATGTTTTCAATAGATTGCACGTTAGTTATGAAGATGCCATTTACAATACTAATAAACTATTTCTATTGGTACAGTAGTAACATTTTCATATATTAAGTTATACTTAAGATAAAAATATAGGGACGACAAACGTTTTCGATGGTACGATTATCATCAGTACTAAATAAAAATCTCTTGTATTTTCCAATAGTTACGTTGTTGCTGTCTTGGAAGCACTTAGAGATCCAAAAGACACCGAGAAGATGAAGAAGGCTTGCACGTGTATTGGTGAGATGCGTGGAAAGAAACACTTCAAGTGCAAGGGAACCGCAGAAGATACGACTCTTCCCATTGAATGGCTCCATCCGAAGAACGGACGGCATATCAACTCGATCGATTCCTTGCTGCTTCACGAAGACTTAGTGAGGGGTTTTCACAAAAGTAAAACTTCTGGTAAACAGATGAAAGATCGTAAAGAAATTATCGAGAAAGCACTTTTCGAAGAGAAGATTACAAAGTGGGAAGGAACTGTCAGTGAAATTGGTGGGGACTGGAAAGGATTCATTTGTTTTAAAAAACATATCACAGTTCCATTTGTTCCTTTGAACGTCATACCAGGCATGCCATCCGAAGGTGATACCGTCGAATTCTGTCTGGCATTTCAGCGGAACGGACCGATGGCTTGGTCTGTAGTCTGTCGGCGTGATGTAGCTAAAGTTCTCAAGGCAGATCGTTTGAAGCTAACAGTCGTGCACCAAGCGGAACAGAATGAGTCAAGTGACTCGAATGATGAAGATGAGCTCCTTGATTTGCAACCCTTAGTTGGCGAACCACTGCATCGTCAGAAATTTTGTCACGAGTCTGGCCCACGGAAGGAACGTGTATGGGAAGACTATCTTGGCGCTGAGAAACAAGGAATTGTAGACGGAATTGTGGTAGATAAAGGATTCGGCAAGATAATACATCCAATTATAGCAAACAAGTTATTCTTTCACGCAAAACAATTCTATCCTCCTATTGATAGCATCAGCACCATTAGAAGAAACACAGTTTTATCCTTTACAGTTGGGAAAACTAAAAAAGGAATTCGAGCAAGGAATATCAAAATACTGGTAAGTTAGCAACCAATTAATCAATCTGAAATCTTCCTCTTGTTTAACTGAAAAGTGATCTCTTGGTGAAACTTGTTCTTGTTAACAACAATGTAGATAGCTTACTAGCAGGCTGTCTTGTGAGGGGGAAAGAAGCAACGAGAACAGAATAAAGTACGAGTCGGCGAGCAAAGCGAACCGCGAAAAGAATTGGGAAAGGGAGGCAAAGGAAAGGTCCACTTTGCGCATAAAGACTTTTGCCCAGCAAAGTAAATTTTTCATTGGTCAGCAAAATGTTGCAATCGCGTGTGTAAATGTGTGACGGCTGTATCATTCAGACGAAAAGAAAGAGCGTTTGGATGCAGCTTTGAGAAAGCTGGTGGAAGTTTCTGGTACTTCATACATTCCAAAACCAGAACAAGAGATTTAATACGCCATTTATTACGGTGTCTTGCCGACCGGGTTTGGTAAGAGTTTAATTTTTCGTGTACTCGCGTTGGAGAGAGATGTTGCCGTTGGATGTAAACCCCGTCAAAAAAGTTGTAAATCTTTTATTCTTGTGGTTTGCCCGTTAAATAGCACAATGGAAGGCCAAGATGTCTGGGCCTCACTTGTGCCGCGTTAGAGACCGAGGAAGTTTCCGCTGTTCATGAAAATATTTTCGAGTTGCTGTTCAAGTCCGCGCTGAGTGTCTTAAAAAACTTATTTCAAGAAAGCCCTAAAGCTTCATGGCCATCGTTGTCGGTGAGTCACACACGGTGGAAAAGTGGAGTGGGAGAAGATAAATCAAATTCAAAATTTGCTCGATTGTCCTTGTAAGCTGTTTTGTTTCGCAGCCGTGTTACACAAATTACGTGACTGTGCTTTTGTGGGTTTCTTCTTTTGTTTAACCAACGAGTGTTGACAGGACGTGGTTATGCGCGAAGTGGACCTTTCCATGCAGGCTCACCACTTCCCCTCCCTCTTTTCATTCTCCTCGCGGCTCGCTTCGCTTGACGACTCGTATTTTCTTGTTTTCGCATCGCTTCTTTCCCCTTCGCAAGAGAGCCTGCTAGCAGGCTATAGCGTAGGCTATCTTGTTAGGGAGTTTTAATTATTCGCGTATAAAGGTCTCGACACACGATGCAGTACTGCGTGCAATGCTGAAGTTGCTCCGTGTGCCAGCCTGTGAAATTGTTGCACGCAATATTGCAAGCAATCGTGCAAAAGAGGAATCCGTTTCTACTTCTGCATATATTGCTGGCAACAATTGCATGAGGTGCCACACTTAACTGCAACAATTGTTAGCAATATTTCTTTCGATGTTGTATCGTGTGTCAAGCCTTTAGAGCAAGCTAACAACTAGTTTTTACAATGTGAACTGAATCACCGGCATTTAATTGCATTATGACTGCTTGTAGGTACTCCTAATACATTAGTCTAAACCTCCATGAAAAGCTGGACTTACCAAAAACAGTTAAGAAAATGAGGTCACTATTGAGGAAGCTTTATTAAAGGCTGTCTTTGCCTTTACATCAGTCACAAAGTAAACTGCATAATCTTATCAAACACAAAACAATAAAAAATGTATCTTTGCTTACAATTGCAAATCGCGACCTCGACCCAGTTTCCGCCGCCGGCTTTCGCGATGTCTTTTCCGCGGCTCGACGAACTCAAGAGGAAAAATAGGGACTGATCGTAGTCTACTGTTTGCGTAAAATTCTCAATAACTGTTTTACCACAAGTTTGATGTTTCTATGTTTTTTGAAAACTGTTTTATGTTTACGCTTCAACTTTGCAGATTTGTGACACAAACACAAACATATTGTTGGCGAGCTGAAGATTTGTTTTGGTCGAAAACAATAGCCTAAAAAAAACATCTTTTTTTTAACCTGTAACGAAAGTATATTTTGATGCCTAACTGACTGAAATAAAAGTATATTTTTCGTTTCGAATATATGAAAGACTTTCTACTTTCTAGGACCCTAGTCAACTCGTGTCTGTGACTGGCAACAGCAGAAATTGAGCTTAGAGTTCAAGTTCAAAGAAAGAAAGAAATAGGACAAAAAATCTAAACGTTTTACTATTCTACAGCAGAAATTGAGCTTAGAGTTCAAGTTCAAAGAAAGAAAGAAATAGGACAAAAAATCTAAACGTTTTACTATTCTACAGAAATGACTTAAAAGTGCAAACTACAAAATTGCAAGACAGAACACCAAAACGAAAAAGTTGTTCTAATTTTGAGTCATATGTTTGATTTTTCCTTGAGCGCATTGTCGATCAGTTGACAAGATCAAGGATCGCAACAAACACCAAATTTGGGGTGTGACTGTATGCGTATTTTTACTGTGAAATAATAACCACATTTTCCATTTGAAAGGAGGAAAGAGAAGACACTGGTATTGATCAAGAGCTTCTGGATTACTTGAAAGAACACAACGAGGAGCATCAGTCTACATCGACAGATGCGCAGCAAAGTAAAACAGAGTAAGGAATTTTTTTTTTCACAATCGCAGAACGATTCTTTTTATTATAATTAACGTAGGGACAGTAATACATAGAGTAAGTTACAGTTACAGACAGTAATACATAGAGTAAGTTACAGTTACAGACAGTAATACATAGAGTAAGTTACAGTATACAGTTACATCATGGCAAGTTCATTATTAAATTACATAAGGCATGATACATTGTGTGCTAATTAGTGTTCTGGAAAAGCCAAACTTCAAGCGTAGACCATTTATTCAGAAAGGTTTCTTTTTTCTTATATTTCGAAAAGCAAAAGCGCTCTACCAAAAAGCAAAAGGCAAAGTAAAACAGAGTAAGGAATATTGATGAAATGCAATATATAAAGGAAATAACTCCTCTGGAGACACTTTGGAGACGCTTAATGGTCCTTATTATAATCTGCTCGGTGTAAAAGAGCATAAGGTCTTCTTAATCTCGGTGGTTATTCATCAGGTTCCTTTTCAGAACGTGTCACAACTTCAATGAAAATTAAGCAAGTGAAATATTTGTTTAAACGTATGTGTGTGATTACTGGAGTTTCATGCTTGATGGCAATCGTCAGACATATTTTCCGCTCTGTCGTCGCATCGAGCAGTTTTTCCTTTGTCATATGTCTATATGTATGTATGTATGTATGTATGTATGTATGTATGTATGTATACATTTATGTATGTATGTATGCATGTATGTATGTATTAATGTAGGTATGTATGTATGTTGTATGTATACATTTATGTGTGTATGTATTAATGTAGGTATGTATGTATGTATTAATGTAGGTATGTATGTATGTTGTATGTATGTATGTATGTATGTATTAATGTAGGTATGTATGTATGTATGTTGTATGTATGTATGTATTAATGTAGGTATGTATGTATTAATGTATGTATGTATGTATTAATGTAGGTATGTATGTATGTTGTATGTATGTATGTATGTATGTATGTATTAATGTAGGTATGTATGTATGTATGTATGTATGTATTAATGTAGGTATGTATGTATGTATGTATGTTGTATGTATGTATGTAAGTATGTATCAAATGAAAGTTTTAAACTAACTCAGAAAAATTTGTGTGAAAATGCAATGCGTGCAATTTTTAAAATTAGAAAGTACGCTGATCTATCCAAATTGCCACAACACATAGTGTTTAAAATTTT
>JAOBYH010066109.1:0-11828 GCA_025403525.1 Umimayanthus kanabou | reverse complement strand
GGGTTCGGACAAACGTCCGCCTACACCATCTGGGTGTTGTTGTTATTTAACAAGTCATTTTTTCACCAGAAAAAGTACGGTCAAAATATTTGCGTTTCACTTAAGGGGGTTCGTCCGAACCACCCCTGGATCCGCCCCAGATATTCCATTCTAGAGGGGGTTAAATTGGGTGTCTACTTTTCAAGTACACTTAGCTGGGCAAAACAGTGCGAGGTTAAGAAAAAAGCAAGCAGAATCTTGGGCGTCCTACAGAGGAACTTGTCATCATGTAGTGAAACCGTAAAGGAAAGGGCTTATATGGGTCTTGTTCTCGCAATAGCTGAATACGCTGCCGCACCTTGGTCCCCACGGCCACACATTAAAAAAGACGTGAACATCGAAAGCATCCAAAGAAGAGCTGTCAGATTTGTCCGCGGCGATTACGACCGTACCAGCAGTGTAACATCAATGACAAGGGACCTCGGTTGATCATCTCTGCAGTCTCGCCGCACGATCTGACACTGTTTTACAAAATCTGCAGTGGGCAGTTATCATCCCGTCTCCCCCCCCCCCCCGAACTCGTTCCCACCGAACGCAGAACCAGGGCCAGCCAACATCATCGAACATTCATTCATCCATGCACCTCAGTAGACTGTTACAAGTATTCTTTTTTTTGTACGAACTGTTCCCTACTGGAATTCTCTTCCTCCTACAGTCGTAAATGCAATCTCCCAGGTTATCTCCTTCTACTCCCAAGTCAGTAATATGTATTTTCATTAAATTGTATCAGCTGCACTCGCCAACACCGTAGCACCGTATTAGTGTTGTTCTCTACACTGTAAATCAGTCCTAGTATTGCCATATTAGTTTCCATTGCCATATTAGTTTCTAAAGGCAATTATTCCAATTAAAGATTTTAAAAACTAAAAGCTTTTGGCAGTGAACTTTATGCCACGCCACCATTAAACTGCAGTTGTCAAAGTAGCGATACAAGTCATCGACTGTGACAAGATTGTCAACTGCACTGTGCCACAGGTCTTTCATAAAAAATTTTAAAAATGGAGTTCGCTTACATTTCTTATGTCGGGCGGGGACGCTAAACAAGTATTTAAGCCCATAAAAAAACTGACAAAAATTATTTTCACTGCTTTTCCGATTAATCTTCAAAAAGTAATATCTGCAGTGCTGACAATATGAATGATCCAGAAAAGTGGAGACTATTAGTCAGGAACGGATTGAAGAAAGCAGTGCAAACGCGACGTGCCCATCGGGCTGCCGCCATGAGAGTCAGGCGCAAGTTTCAGGCACCATAAATTCTGACATGCAACAACTGCGGAAAGGACTGTCACTCGAGAATTGGCCTCATAAGCCATTACCGAAAGCGTAATTAGCCAGGTTATCTAGTACTGTAGTGCGACGCCATCGTTTCGCGTCATCACTAGCCTACCCGCAGGCGAAGGAAAATTAACGTCTGCGGGCAGGTTACATCATCACACGAAAAGGACAAAAATTATCTTCATGCCCCAGCCTCGTACCCAGGCTCTTTCCTCTTCCGAGAGAAATACCCTGGTTGGGTCTGGTCACGTGCCACCCAGATTCAAGGTGGTAACAAATAAAATAATCGAACATGTGCGTTTGTTTTGATGAAAATATAGTATTTTCCAATTTACACTAGGCTATATAAGATCAAGAATCAATCTTAAGCACATCTCTCACGTTTATTTTATTTGTTAGCACCGAGATGTGGGTGGCACGTGACCAGACCCAACCAGGGTCTTTCTCTCAGGAGAGAGAAGAGCCTGGGAACGAGGTTGCTTCATGCCCATGCAAAAGTGTAGCGGAAAATCCACAAGTAAAATAATGCTAATTAGGCCGACAGTGCTACCCCTCCCATAAACCTAAAATAGGTATAACCCCAACCTTGACTCTAATCCTAACTTAAGGGAGGGGTGGGTCGGCATTACCCAGAAACCTGGATTGATCCGAAAATTGTGTAAGACTTCGCGCGTTGCCGAATTAAGCCAAAAATTGTACCAGTACAATCTGACAAAGTCTACAGTGTCCCAAGATTCAGTTTTTAAGTGGGTACTTCGCTCTTTAGTCTGGTTGTGATTAGGGGGATTGGAGAGATTTAAGAGGGAAAATGTTGTTCGAAAGCACAAAAAATATTCCTAAGCGAGCAAGGGGTCAACAAAGGCCACACCCCACATAGCATAAGATAGTTAAATATTAACTCCGGCAACTAACTTTAAACTTCTTAAAATCCACCAAAACTAAAAACTCCTTTAAAACCACCACTTTTTCCTCCCAAATTACTTATCTCAAAAATGTCTCAAAATATTTGCGAATCTATACATTAACTACGGTATTATGTCACTGTTATTCAAATATTTGATTCTACTGATAAATTGGAACCAAGCTCCCGGCAGAACATGAGGTAATTTTGCGGAAAATTCGATAAATGGCGAATGTCAGACAACAAAGAAATAATCAGCGAAGAAAGGCAGATTCCATCACCCTGGCACCCCCTATTCAGTTTGTGAGACGGCAAAAAAGCACAATCCTGATTGGGTTAAAGCTTGGTCAGTGCAAGTACAGACGCACATGCAAGAGCTTCAATTTCATTGTGAAAATGCGTTTGATACAAGCATAAACAACGCAGTCAGTGAAAGTACAATAAGATGCAGGGTTCCTGCAGCTAGCAACTCACAAAGCTCAAGACATTATTCTAACTTTCTGAGACCCGAATTTGGAAAATTTAAGACCTAATTTTTCTTTTATCAGTTCAAAAGTTACAATACGGACCAACTTATATAATTTATAACTCCTGTTGTACCACGAAACAGTAGTTTTCGCACTAAACAAGGAAATCAAACGTGCAAACAATCTTCAAACCTTGACCTTGAGAAACAGTAAGTTTTTTTGAACAAGATTCAAGATCTTTTAAGACCTCAAGGAATTTAATATTTTGGCAAATTTAAGACTTTTTCAAAGCCTTAAAAATGCAAAATCAAAAATAAGTTTTTTAAGACTTCTCGTGAGTCCTGATGATGTCGTATATACATATTTTAATTTGAAAACGCAAATATCATTCTTGCAAGTTTTATTAATGCAACAAAAAGTTTAAGAAAAAGTCGATAGTTTGGGGGTTTTTTTTATTTTGTTTCTTTTATAGCCAGGATTTTATTTATTTATTTTTTATTTAGAAACTTCCATCCTGCACGTGAAAAAAAGAAGAAAGAACAGGCAAAAGCAAAACAAAAGATACAAAGATAATGTTAAGCTGGATGAGGGGCTGCTGAACGGACTCGTAGTCCCGGCGAGGCTAGCCCCCAAAATTTTACATGTGTATGAACACAGATTACTGTCTTCTTGCCACAAACTGTTTGGCTTTATTTGTTAGTCTTCAAAGTGGCTGGGAAATCTTCAGTAAGTTAAAAAGTGTTACTTTCAAGAATGCTCGTCTTCCCAAATGAATACAGAAAATTGAGCTCTAAAAATATTTTTTTTCCATATACTGTTGTAAAATAATCCATCTATGGAACAACATGTATACAAAATTTACTGTTAACCGACTTCTTCAAAAGGTCTTTTCCTGCCACCCACTGATAACATATTTTCTGCCAAAACGTTTGTATCCTCCAGTACAAGATTTGTTCTTGTTTGGCAAGTCTCACTTTCAGTAATTCCACTGCAATGACCTTCAGTGGAGCTGTTGGACTTGACTACATCTCGCACACCACTGGTCTGTCAAGAAAAGTGGGGAAAAAAATGTAATAGAATTGGAATCTCAGGGAAGTAGACTCTTAACCAGATTAAGAACACAAATAATGGATTAAAAAGCGTTATAATAACAGCTTCTCGAAATGGGCTCTTCAGTGCTCTGTTAGAAACAAGAAATTATAAGGTGCATGGGTTAAAAATTAAAGCCTAAACTATTACGATGTCAACTAAGGTGCTTTGGAAATACCTCGAACCCAACAAACAAAAAAGTTAAGCAACTTTAAAACTTTTCATACTAAGTGAGCAACTTATCTTAGAAATTTTCTGAAATATTTTTAGCGTAAACAAACAATGGACATTGGCAGTCAATCAAAAAATGACCCAGGATTGTATTCTACAAAACTTGAAGTCGTCGGAGTAAAAAAGGAATAAAAAATCAGGGTTCCCACTCTTAACTGAACATGAAATTCAAGGACCTTTCAAGGACTTTCAAGGACATTTTCCAGCAGTTTCAAGGGCCTTGTGCTGCAACTTAAACTTGAAGTTTTAAGTCATTAAACATGCTACAAACATCAAAAAGTAAAAGTTACAAGGGTTTTCATTTTGCAAAAACTGCAACGCGCGAGTTAATATCCTGTGAATCTTCCAGAATCCATTCTTTGTACTGTTCTTCAAACAGCCAGCTGTTTTGAAAACTTTCATTTCCCGGGCATTGACAAATTCAAATGAAAACAAAGAAACCATTCGAGTAAACACGCGCCACTCGTCAGGAACATATGGCAAAATACGGATACTTAATCTGATTGCTGATTGGTAAAAACTTACAATTAATCACAAATTTTCTAAGATTAACTGGGAACAAATTTGCTTCGGAGGTCGAGCTCCAGTATTCTGTCTGAATTCGCTGGATTTCTCTGTTCTCGATTTAGATCAAAAGTTTCACAAAGCTCAAAAACTTTCTGCTGCTGCAACAAACGATTCCAGGATTTTCAAGGACTTCGTCCAATTTTCATGGACTTTCCAGGAATTTCAAGGACCGTATGTACTTACTACAATCTGAAATGGTACTGTAGTCTCTTGTCTCGTAGGTGACTTGTATAATGTGGCAAACCTGATATAAATAGGAAGAATACAGTTGGGGAAAACTCTGGTAAGACGAAACACATGTTTTTACCAGACTGATAGACTTAAAGTAAAGTAGACAATGGCAATGGATACTTTTCTTTTGCCAAATACAATCCCAGCATTGCTCCCTTTTTACCCCAAAGCACCACAGAACTGTTGTTTTATTCATTTTCCCAAATTACGATAGCATCCCAATATGGTTCTCTTTACCCAATTTCCCCAAACATCCCAACACTGTTCTCTTTACCTATTTTCCCGAAAGCATCCAAACACTGTTCTCCTTACCAGATTTCTCAAAAACACCCTAGCATTGTTGTCTTTGCCTGATTTCCCCAAAGCATCCAAATACTGATCTTTTTACCCGATTTTCCCAAGCATCCTAGCATTGTTCTCTTTGCTCAATTTCCCAAACATACCAATATTGTTCTCTTTACCCATTTTCCCAAAGCATCCAAGCATCGTTGTTTTTGCTTGATTTCTCGAAAGCATCCAAACACTGTTCTCTTTGCTCGATTTCCCAAAAGGATCCCAGCATTTTTGTCTTTGCCTTATTTCCCAAAGCATCCAAACACTGTTCTCCTTACCGGATTTGCCTAAAGCATCCCAGCATTGTTGTCTTTACCTAATTTCTCCACAGCATCTCAGCATTGTTCCTCTTGACTGATATTCCCAACGCATCATTGTTCTCTTCGCCCAGTTTCCCCAAAGTATCCCAGTACGGTTCTCATCTAACTATTTCCCCAAATCATTCCAGCAATATTGTCTTTGACCCGTTTTCCTTTGAAGATACTTATCTTAAAGCTGTTTGCTGATAAGTAGATTAAAAGAATCAAATTACATTCTACCATAGCCAACTTACCTTTTGTTATCATCCCAGAACAAGATGACGCGAATGGTACTTGCATGACCCCAACTCTCCCCTGGTATTAAACAAGTAACATCAAAAATAGCTGTCACGTTATCACAGTTATAAAACAAAAGTACATGATTTGTTCAATCTAACGCACGGGAGTTTGATCATGACAGCTTTGGAAGGGGGGTTAATTCGAGTAGATGCGCTTATTTGAACGGCAGTTATTTCTAAATTTCAAAACCAGGTATCCGATCTTTATTCTTGCACCCGTTTGCTTTGTTCTATGCCCTACATCAAAATTAAATATCTGCTACGTTTGAAAATAGTTCAATAATATCAACGTGAACGAGGGGTATTTGTTCGAGTAAAAGCATTAATTCGAACGGGGCGTTTGACTGAACTATCTCATTGCTGTTTGTCACCACAGTTAAATGGTTACCACAGATTCTCATAGACGTGTTTTCAATGACTAAGAAATGCTGAAAACCTAGGCTTTTGGGGCATATTTTTGCTCGAGAACAGAGAGCATGTTTCCAGTTTTCAAACAGCACGAAATATTTGAACCAAAAATAGAAATTCCATGACTTTTCATGACCTCAGCCATTTTTCCTAAAATCCATGACTTTTCCAGGCCTGGAAAATGCGTTTTCAAATTCCATGACTTTTCATGACCATATGAACCCTGCCCTAACTCTTCAGTCTCTGCTCCTGTAACGTCCAATTGCAATCCATATCGTCACCTAAACTTTAAATTCAAAACTAAAAAAAAAATAGTGAAACTAAGCACTGAAACTTAAAAGCTGACAAGTATCACCATTATAAGGACAACTGGCATTGCTGATCTTTACTCATTCCTCCATTTCCACGACCCTCCTTTCACATGCCTGGTGATCCCTAGCCATTCATAGATCTCCCTAAACCAATATTCACCTAAAGCTGGTACCAGGTGAGATTGACCCAACCGATCCTTGCGCACCCGAGTGGTCATCTGGTTCATCAGAACAACCTGTATGAACAGGAGAACAGTCTTGAAAAGAACACATGAACTTGTTGGATATTTGTTCCATTTTTACAAATTGCCATTGTTGAATATTACATGTAACATTTATTTTCTTGTTCGCAAATATCTGTGTATTCTGCTAGGCCCGGTTGTTCAAAGCCAGATTAGTGTAAATCCTGGGTTAACTCCATACACTGTAGGTTTTATTAAGAGTTAATCCAGGTATTGGTACTAATCAGGCTTTGAAGAACTGGACCCTAGTAAGTAGAATAGATAAAACAGTTATGATGGTGTAGAAATAATAAACAAAGAAAATTAGTAAATTTGGAATAAATGTATATCGTCCCTTTAGTGAAGAGTTGAAGGGGAGTCCTCAGTCCCTCGGACCCTTTACAGCCGGTTCTGGAAGGTCTCCCTGTGGTTTTAAGGAGTTACGGCCTTATATTTTCATTGACCTAAGACTGAAAATTTTAATGCATCCTACTACCGTCCTATTTTGTTCTAATTGTGTCCGGGATGCCCATAAGTGTGCTAAAACACAAGGTAGATATTGATCTGATCCCGAAAAATCGAACATTGCAATACTTTATAATTACATTATACACTCAAATTATTTATTTCTTCTTTGAAAAAGTGTTCCTTTTTTCTTTTGTTTTACATATAATACTCTAACTATATAAAACTGGATGATCTTTGTGCAAAATAACGGACTCAACTATAATCATCGTAACAATCAAAATAATTGTTTGCAAAAGAAACTATTTGCTGTTTTGACCATCTGAAATTCCATGACTTATCATGACTTTCCTTGTCCTTTAGCAACTTTCCATGAGCTATCTTGACCATCCCATTGTTGGTGTTATCAAAAACCATTCTTGATTTTGAGCTTCTTCCAGGAAAGAACCAAATTCATAGTGGAAAATAAGTATGTAGTCTTTAACAAACAAAGATATATACTTCTCTCTGAGATTGACCCAATTTTTTGAAAAAAAATCTATCTACAATTAACAACAAATGCAAGCAATTTACAGTGAGCTGAAGAGCATTGACACTTCTTATATATCATTGCTTTGCAGGTCGATAAGGAAATGGCAGTCACAACGTGCACTGAGAAGTACATTGTAGCTACACTGACCAACTACTATTAAATTACTTACAGCCAACTGAGATTCACAGGCCATTTTTATGAAGCTCTGAGCCAAGCCATTCAACAATCTTGTTCGCAATGCAAGATCTTCAAAATCATGTCGGAAATGGAAGGCAATGCTGTCAACCACTATCAGTTTAATCTTAAAATAGATAAAAAAATATATAAGATATGTTAAATGAAAAGTTTCTTGTGTTTCCATAGATAGAAAACTAACAATAATTTAAGAGATTCAAAACACAATGACAGTTACTGGTTTTATCTTTTATATTTTACCTAAAGTGATTACAGTACATACAAATCTCAAATAAAGAATACAAGAGTAGACCTGTACAGTAGATGATAAATAGCTTTGGTAAAGTTTTGACAAGCAACAAAAAACATCAAAAAGTTAATGCTTTCCTTTCTTGTCATCCCAAGGGTGAATGTATTTCTTAAAGAAGGTGAAGGGGAGAAATCTGGTGGTGGTCAATATTTCATACATGTATTTACAGACCAGATCTTTCAGGACTGTTCTGGCTTAATAATGTAAGGAATGCAATATTTTTACTGAATACTTTAAGTGTTCCCATTGCAGATGCAGGTCTATTCAAATAATTTCATGGTGTTCCCAAAAAAGCCATGCAGCTAGTGTACATGTACTTAACAACAGAGAAATTGCAAAGTACTGCTTTGCTCCAAATTTTGTCTACATGAAGTTATACTGATTGAGTTTAATTCTTACTCAACATTAATTAATCTTGTTCACTTTTAAATTATAACAACAACCAACAGTTTTTACCTGTACAATAGACTAGATTTGCAACTCTACTTCTACAAAGGAAGGGGGGCAGAACAACTATAACAAACTGCATCTAAATCAAACTAAACTTCTCACTGTTAGTAAAACATACCTTTGGATTTTCCTTCAATAAGTCTGGGAGAAGGTGTGAAAGTGCTATCAGTTGCAAGTAGTCATGACATCGAAATATTTTGATACGTGAAAGGATTTTTTCCAGCTGAAACATTTCTATTGCTCTTGCCTGTGATGAATAATCTGATGAGAGAGGGACAAAGTTTTTTGTTTGATATCATGAGCAAAACCTTTGAATAACATGGTGACAACCCAATATATAGCAAAAATAATCACAATATTGCCATTTGTAAAGCTGACAAATGAAATAATTCACACTGAAGTTACATATTCTCATATAAAAAGGTGCCACACAAATTTTAAAGCATGGATCTGCTTAATAACAATGTAACATGTACTTATATTTCTAAAAATCCTCTTAATGATGCAAAAGTTTCCTTCATTCTTCAAAGTTCGTTTTTTCTTTAGTTGCACATGTGCAACTGGTTCTACAATTTTAGTCACAAAACCTAGATTTTCTACATTCATTTCGAAACATTTAGTTACATAATGATGTCATCAACTGGCCATACTAACTTTGAGCCCTGCCAGTTTTTTTTAAAAAAATTTTCGTGAAAACTTTGAATTTTATATGCATTTCACAAACATAATTTGATATGTCAAATCTCTGTCAATCAAAAATTTTAGATTATATATATGTTATATTTAATAATAATAATAATAATAATAATACAAATAATAATATTTAATAACAACATATTGACTGATCTTTTGAGGGGAGTAAACCTTACCAGCATCCATTTTGTCACAAGACTGTGCGACATGCTTTAAGTGTTTCACTGCAGCTTCTGCAATGTCTACCACTCTGTCCACTATAAAACTTCCTTCTGTGTCTGAAAGCAAATAGCAGTTTGAACACTAAATACCAAGCAGACGTTTACATGTACATGTAAGTTATGGAAAACTGAAGAGAGTATGGTTGAAAAGAAGAATAAATTTGAAAATTTTCTTTGACGTACAGTACATCTACTGTAGTAAACTTCTTCCAAATTGTATGTCTTGATTAGTAATAGCTGTTGAGTGAGGGTTCACACTAAGTACAGGTGTATTCAACTTTTCAATTCTGAAAGTAAAAGCCATGAATTATCTAATACACACAGATTTACTTTTACCTATATAGATGGCTTCTCCACCTAAACCACCAAACTCCTGAGGAATTTGAACATCAACTGTCAATTGCATTCTGCAAATGAAATAATTAGCATGTGACAGCATGTCATTTCCACAGTGTGAGTTGAGTTCAAACTGTATGTACAGAGCCGTAGCTATCAGGGGTGGGGGCAGGGTCTGGAAAAAAAAGCTGTAAAGCTCTTATAAATGCCATCTTTGCCCCCCCCTGAAATAAGAGAAACTATTGGAGTTTTGCTTTGCTAAATCAGCATTGCCCCCCCTGCTCACATGTAGAAGGAACAACGCTGCAGTAGTTCTTTCCCTGTAAATTAGAGGCCAAACTCATTGATCATGACCATGTGGGAAAAAGTAGAAACTTAAGATAGCACTTTGTAAATTTTAGTGTCAACGATGACTCCAATCACTGATCAATAGTATTTTTATATAATTAAATCCTAAAATTGGCAAACCTTGGAAATAATACTTGTAATTTTTCAGATACTGTACCTGTAACACATACTGTAGTAGACTACATGTATATAATAAATCATTGTATGGATTTCTGTTCACTTGCTGAGTTGTATGCACACAGTTTGGTGGTAACCTTCAACATGATATATAGGTCAATGTGTCTGCTTAGGATTCAACGACCAATTACAAGGTTCTAGTTGGCCATGGTCAGCCAGATCAACCTTGGTGTGGGTGGCCAACCACTGCCTGTGGTTCAAGCTGTCAAAATCACTGACAAAAATTCATCTGGTCAACCATGGCTGACCATTGACTTTACCAGTACTACGAATATACTGTACAGTACTTGAAATGGCATACACTTTTTGGTCAATATTATATTAAGGATATGAGGGATAATTTAAAAAAATAATTGCCACAAGATTTTTATTTATACATGAAGAAGTAAAGATAAAATACAGCTTACCACAAAGTAATGAGATTTGAAGAACAGATTTTAGTTAAAGTTTTCACCACTGAGCTTAAAACTTGAAAATTTACCTCTTTGTCAGTATGAATACACTTTTATGAAATTTAAGTACTGGATTTGTTTCATTGCAAATTATGTTTTTGCATATAAAGATCTCAGCAAAAATCAGACCGGTCGTCAAGTCGGTAAAATTGGTGTGGAGAAAGAAAATGAAAAATATGTCAATTCCCACACAACATACCCAATCTGCGTCTTGCCAACACCTGGAGCTCCGCAGAACTCAGTTATCTTGCCCATGGGGACTCCACCACCCAACATGTCATCAAGCTGCTCACAAAAGGTGACTATTCCACCCAGAGCTTGTTCTTGTTGCAGCAGATCATATGCACTGATAGTTTGTGGATTTGATATGCCAGTACAGCCTGAACCACTTTGGTTAGAGCCAGCTTGTTCTGTTGGAGAGCTCTTGTTTCTCACAGTCTGTAGTATCTGAAGGGCATCTTCTTTGCTGGTTTCAGTGTCTGACAAGTAATAATATATTTAACATTCATGTACCTAATTTAATATTTAGTTTAATAAAATTTTTAGTCAATTTAATTAATACGATTTTGTCTATTATTTTGGACATCAGAATTAGAGATTCCAATAAAAAAGCAGCAGGATGAATGATTTTATTTACGAGTCTACAGAATGTGACCAAATGGTATAGGGATAGGAGTATTATTGGAAATGATGTTGGGATTGATGAAACGGTGGTATTTATGAAATCTAATATGCACTAATCAATGCTATAAACCACAACAGGAGTACATTGGATGGGGTGGGGACTATGATCTGAAAATTACCCTTATGAATTTGAGTTCAAAGTTTTTTAGCATAACAGTAGAAGTGCTCAAGGTTGACAGCTGTATTAAAAGTTCGCAAACACCACCACCCAGGCCCAGGGGATGAAAAGGATGGTTAGCAACCCACCATATGTACCCAGCCCCTATCCCATATACCAAGACACCCCCCCCCCCGCTTCCCCGTCCGCCCCCACAC
>JAOBYH010065887.1:0-11828 GCA_025403525.1 Umimayanthus kanabou | reverse complement strand
GATCCTTTGTTTTTGACATCAAGTAAATGTTCGCGAAAGCGGTCACCTAATTTGCGGCCAGATTCTCCAATGTAGAGAAAAAGACCCTATTTTTTGTACTCTATTAAAAATGTTGTCACAAGTCTTTTTATGTCCAGTTTTAACACATTCAGTGGTCCATTAACATCTTTTTTGCCGCAGGTGGATGAGAATATGAAGAAAGCACAGAAGAGAGATGCTGTTCGAGCAGAAACGTTCTACTTCCGCAACACTTTGAAGAAATGTAAGTTCAATAATTGTGATTGTAAATATTGTCAAGACACTCTGTTCGAGTGCTGGTCACGGAGTCCGTCAGGTTCTGCAGGCAGCAGTAGTAATACCTCCCACTGGAGGAAGAGGAATGTTAGGAATGTGGAATAAGTCTTCCTCCAATTTGTACAGTCACGTGCGGCGTTCCTCGGTTCTTGTGGAGTCACTCGCACCGCGAAATATTGTGGGTTTGGATGTTTGAATTGTATGGGTTTTGATCAACAAAGGTTGATATCAGGGATCGCGCAACATATTTTTGCTTTGAGTCCTGGGACTCCATGATCTTGCTGGTTTGGAGTCACCAGAAGTGTGGAAGGGGTCCCATAAAACTGGATCTATGAGAGTAATTTTCTATATTTGCGTCCGAGGGACGCATTACAAATTAGAAAATGCATTTTTTGGGAAGCACTTTGCGTAAAAATGCACGACTTTTGCGTTAACGCGATCCCTGGATATGGTATGATTTTCGCCGTATGTAAAGTTTGACACCAAACCTTACGGCGGAAAACATACCATAAAAACACCTGTTGCTGTTGATAAAAAACATATTCAGCTTACTCGCTAACGCAGAAAAACACAGTGTTTTGAAACTAGTCTTCCAGTATTTGAAGTATGGTTACTCTGAAACTAGCTTTGTTTCAGCCAGAATTCTTTACGGTTTGGTTCGCCATTTTGACTGAGTCGTTCGAAAGTCTGTGTAGCAGGTTTTTCCACAGGTCAACCAAGCTCTGAGTTAGTCTGTAATGTATGGTTTATGTTACGTAACACCATGTTGGATCGAATTTAAGAGACGTTGTATGGGAAATAATCATTTGAACTATAGATTACTGAAACAAACAGGTTCAATAGGTTTATACTTCCATAGGTTTACATATAATAGATTATAGTAATGTTCAATGAAAAGGTGGAGGGTGCAGGAGCTAGACATCCTTGTTGCCCTTTGTTGCCTCATGTATGCCTATTTGTGTCCTTGTGGAGGATGGTATCAATCTGTCCATTTTTTACCGAGATATCCAAAGTCAAAGTTCCCCCCAGTAACGATGCTTGCTGATCGTGCTGATGTGTGTATGCTGCTTATAAATGATAGGCCCAGCAGAGCTCAGCGGCGGAAAATGTACTGCAAACGGCACCGACGAGGATGATTGTTTCGCACAGATGAATGTGGACGTGATTGTGAATGGAAAGGTGAGTCATTTCCGAGATAACAGTTGAGTTTTGGGGTACTTCACGAGGTCGCTTTGTGTGTGTGTGTGTGTGTGTGTGTGAATCTGGACAGTAAATTTAAGCAGACCCTTAATTTAAAAATATGGCTTCGAGAACAACAGTTCTCGCTAACTGTGGCGGAGAAACGTGTAGAGTGTTCATACTTTCCTAAAGTAAAAATGTCAACATTCATGACGTTTTTGCCCGTCCCCAACTCTTCCAACCACCTCCTCTTGTCTTGACATTTGAAGTGATGCTACCAAAACCACGAATACCAAACATTCTACAACTCTCTCTACACTTGATTATACTCTAATCGATGTCATAATTATCATCATCTCCAGCATCATAAACATCCCCATTATTTCCATCGTCATCGCCGCCCTAATCATCATCGCCGTCACCAACACCATCATCATCACTAGCATCATCACCATCATAATCACTATTATCATCGTCACCACCGTCCTTGTCGTTATCACCATCAGTACCACCATTTCCACCACCATTGTCATCACTACCATCACTATCATCATAATCACCACCATCGTCATCAACTTCGCTATCACTATCTTATCATCAGTACCACCATCATTATAATAATCACCATAATCATCATCGCCATGATCTCTTTTGTTTACCATTTTCATGTATGCTCTAAAACGAATGTAACTCTGAAAAACCCAAAGAATCGAGCCTATATTTTTTTCTTAATAGGAAGGAGAATTCCCAGGTCTCATTCCTCTCATCAACAGTTACCTTGGTAACGTGGACATCGACATTGACACCAGATGTACGATCTCACAGTACCTCAAGCTCATCCAGAAGAGAGCTTCAGGTAAGGGAACTGGCACTAGCTTTGCAACTAGTTCTCATTTCTACTGTCTGTCACCAAACTTCTTTTATATCATTGCTAGGTTTATAACTAATAAATAAAACTGTCTCGTCTTCATTTGAACTTATTTTCATTTTACTTGAAACCATAGCAAACTTGTTTGGCTGTTTTAGTTGTATTGGATTGAAAGTCTTTCCAAAGACTAGGGGAACGCAAGCAGCATACAAGTAAAGCTATATAGAACGAAGCTAAGAGTACTGAATATTGGTTCGAGTATTGAGTATTTAACCTGGAACTCTTTGCACTTGCCACTAAACCAGCCACTTCGCAGTTTATTGCATTTATGCCCCAAGCACTTTTCTCAAAGAAACCAACAAAAGAATGTAACCCTGAGCCTAACCCCAAGAAACTGGAAGTACGTTTGTGTCCCCTATCCTGAACCTGATGTCGATTGGAAATAGAAATTCCCTGATCAAACCTCGTTCCCATGCAATACCCAATCAAATACATTCGTTTCTCTCTCAGGTGAGCTGATGACCACAGCGCGGTGGATGCGAGAGTTTGTTCAGAAGCATCCGGATTACAAGAAAGACTCTGTTGTCAGTGAGAGAATCTGTTACGATCTGATGTCCACGTGTGACCGGATTGGAAAGGGCCAAGAACCCTGTCCTGAACTGTTCGGTACGCCCACCTCAAAGACCAGCGATAAGCTGCCTAAAAAATGTCAGCAGATACAAGAAGAACTTGCCAAAATGGAAGCTCAGGCGGCTTTGGAGCTAAAAAAGAAATGAATTGACGGTTTTGTTTAATATAATTGTTCTGTCAAATCGAGAAGCGCGCATGCCACACGTCGCAAGTGGTATTTTGACATTCATAGGTGATTGTTACCGCAGTTTATTTTGTTTCGTACGTATACATAGGCATCGCTTGCTTTACTTGACGATACGCGGTAAATCAATTACTACAGTAAAATAGTCAGTAAAAGCAATAATAAATAGTTCACCTAATTTTAAGTAGAGTAGATATAATGGTTTTATTCCAGCATAGTTACGCGAACAAATTATTTTATTCAGGCGATCCTATTTTTTCCCCCGCACGACCAAGAATCAAACCTGGTTTGAAAATGGTTGATAGGTCGTCACTTTTGAAACGAACCTTGCTCTGGCACAAGAAAAATGCGTGAAAACCGTTTAGTCTGGATACCTAAGCACCTACTCTGTGCTTTATCATGTACTTATACTGAGGATGTATATTTTTTAACTTAAATTGAATCTACCATGTCTAGTTAGTGAAAGAATCAATTTGTCTGTAAAACTAATGATTGAAAATAAAATACCGTGTTTGCTTCTTGTAGTCAGAAATCTTAAAACTAACAAATACTTCGAACGTTTTTGTTTCGTAATAAAATAACTTAGTCATGCAGTACATTTTAAAAACTTGTATATATTACGATTTTACCAAAAAAAAGCTTAAGTTAATCTTAGACTAGTTGGATCACAAATATGGCAGTACACGCTCGACGGAAAACCTAGTTCCTAGTTCCACTACTTGTCTAAGTTAGTCGTAGACTAGCTGGGCAAGTATGGCGGTACCCGCTCGACAGACAACCAAGTAGCCTGTACTCGGGCCTCAAAGCGTTAGGAGAAGTCCTAGTTCCACTACTTGGCCAAGTTAGTCTTGGACTAGCTGGACCACAGGTATGGAGGCACCCTCTCGACAAACAACCAAGTAGTCTTTGACTGAGGTTTTGAAAATTTCTTAATATTGTACTTTTTTACTTGTTTGCGTAGTTAACCAGTCAATAGGTGATGTAAAACCGACACAAAAACTCCTAATTCATTTCAAGCTTAGAATATCCTTTGAAGATATCGTGATTTTAATGTTGTGATGGCTTTGCAAGAGTCACCTATCAAAATACGATGAACAGCTTTGGAGAAGTTACGTGTTTTGCAAAATGTTAGTAAGATTGATCAATTATAGACCTGTGTGGTCGAACTTTTTCTTTTAAAAGTGCCGTTTTTAGAGGAAAAAAGGTGAACATATTTGGAAGGTGTTCGATGTTGTTCTTGCTAGTATCTAGACCCTCAACGTTTTTCCCTACAACTTCATCAAAACAAGGTTGATCACCTACGAGCCTGGTGCGGTAACCTTTCCCAGACAGCGGTGTTTCCTATCCCACCTCTGACACCAAAAGACAGGGTTTTTTTCCTAAAATGTATTTTATTGATTCATTTCCTTGTGCATAATAACTGACATACCAATGTTGGTCGAAATATTTACCACAATCCGTAAGCAACTTGTTCACCAGCTTGTCTAAAACGAACGGTTTAAATTGCTTCGGAATAGTATTAGAATTTCGTTGTACTATTACTTGTTCATTTCATGTACGGCATTGTGAACATTAATGAAATTATTTTGTACACTCGACCTATATCCGCTAGGTTCAGTTTTGGGGTGATGCTCGATATACCAAGTGAGGTGCCACCGTTCATTGTTTCATAGTGACAGTACATTGTTGCGTTCTTTGTGACGCAACTCGGGGCTCATTGTCACTTGGTATATCGAACATAACCCCAGTTTTTGTATGTTGAATTCTCAATATAATACTGAATGATCTATAAATAAATGCTGATTTGGCAAGATTCAAATTCAATTTGTACTTGCAGTGTTAGGCAAGCTGATTTTCCGTGTAAATTCTGACAATTTAATTGCGCTCGGGAAGGTCTTACTTGCTGCAGTACAGCAAAATTTTTACCGTTCAAGCCAAGATAACTTTGGTTCACATTATGTTAATGTAGTCTACAAACATTCACACCTGTAATTTTTCATTATTTAAAATATTTGTCTTGCTAATTAGGAGTTGCGAAGACAAAATTTGTTCTTTCAAGCCAGTTGACAAGAACCTCTAAAGATATTGTTCATTTTGTCTTAACGCCGAAAAGGAGCGGTTTGAGAATTTGCATAAATTCGAAAAATATTGGTTTACAAATGTAATTAGACAAAAGTTTAAAACAAGAAAGGGCTGCATCTAATTTCTAAATAACCTTGTAAATTATCATACTATTAATTACCTAACTATAATGGAATAAGTTTGATGAAACATTTTGCCTTTTGTCGTCGAGTGCTTCTTGAATGGCAGGCCAGCATTCACAGAATTTACCCTGAATCATTCTGCAATAAAAAACTCCGGAGAAAACCATATCGGTGCCTATTAATATTGAGTACTGACTGGTTGTTCCTGCCAGAAAGTAACATCCAAAGAAGGCCCAGCTATATAAGCGTATTCGTCCAAAATTCTACCGATCACTGGTCTTGACATAAAGTACATAACCTTTGACCTACAACAGTATGAGAGAATGAAGTGCACCCAGCAACTTCGCTGTGCAGGGTGCCTGGATCTTCACTATGCCCACCAGAGCATAAAATTAAATACATAGCACTAGAAAAGGAGTTGAATTACCATTTGCCAGAAAAACGTGAACGCTCATGAATGGTTAGTGAACATAACTTGGAAGACTGCCGAGTCTTTTTGCACCATTATTTTATCAGTTCATACTTCTACTGTTAAGTCGTTTTGTTACATGAAATTATTATAAATGATTTTAATTTGGACAGCTATCACAACGATATCAAAATTAGGCAGGTCCAACTTGTTTATCGCGAGTACAATTACAGACACTACTGGATGATATTTACTGTTAGGCCCGTTTCAAACGTCGCATTTCTCATGCGCCGAATACAATGCAAATGAAGTAGAACAATATAATTTACTCATTAGCACTGCATTCGGCGCATGAGAAATGCGACGTTTGAAACGGGCCTTACCGTCCAAGTTGTTACAGATATTTCAATTTGCGAGAAAAAAGGGTAAAGTAAAGTATTATTTAAAGAAATTGCATCACTGAGTAAGGAAAAGTTCTTGTTTGCTGCCAGTGTCTGGCGACATCGTAATGAACTATTTTGTGGGAGAAAAATGAAAAGGCGTATAAAATGTTAACGACCGTGCATGTTTGTGCACGGCTGCCACTGCCATTTTACCAGCTTCTACTTCTTTCGTGTAAATATCGATTAGTTGTCTACTGCGAGTTGTTGAGAGTTTGCCAAATTCGACAACTCTTGTTGTTTTAAGGAATGAATGGATTATTGTATAACTAAAATGTAAATCGATAACACTCGTGAGCAGAAAGTTAGACGAATGTAAGTAATGGATGGTCACAGAAACCTTTTCGATTATATTTCAATTTAAGCAAGCAAATTCCTCCTTCCGCCATCAAAAGACGCCGATGCCTATTCCCCTTTCATAAACAGTCGATACTGTGTGTGACAGTCGATGCCATTTTCAATGACAATCGTGCCATTTTCAACGACAGTCGTGCCATTTTCAACGACAGTCGTGCCATTTTCAACAACAGTCAATGCCATTTCCAATGACAGTCGTGCCATTTTACAACACATACAGTAGAACAGCGATGAATGGCAGTGAATTGGGTTGTTGGTATAACGGTGGTCCACAGGACTGGAATGCTAGCTTACCGGGTTACTTTTACTTTCCTTCCTCCCACTTAGCCTCTTTTTCCCTCTTTTCTTCTATTTTGTTTCTTCTTTAAGGTTAGGGATAAAAAAATATTAGTATTAGTGCTCATTAGAATTGGTATTGTTATTGGTACTGATTTGGTATTGGTATTAGCGTAAGTATTCATATTAGTGTTAGTATTGGCAGTAGTGGTAGCAATATAATGGTATTAATGTTGGTATTAGTCTTTGTATTAGTACTAGCAATAGAATATGTATTGGTAGTGGTGTCAGTATAGGTATTAGTCTTAGCATTAGTTTTGGTGTTCACCAGGATCAGTATTAGTCTTAGTACTATTTAGTATACATCAGTTACAAGTATTTCCACGATCACAACTTTGTTTTCTTCAAGAAAACGGCAATGGACTCCTTGAAAATGGCATCAATCATTTTCGAAAGGGATAATTGCACAGCTGTTACTAAATCTCTTCATATCAAGTTTTCGACAAAGGACTCCGAGCGTTCCTTCTCCTGAAGAACTTGCTTCAACCCTTGTGATTTGGTAAAGTCAACCTCAACATAAGAGCTATTACCAGTTGACGTTCCCACAGATTTGTTATCAAATGGTTGTATTCTTGGCTTTGTCACACCATTTGATGTATCTCGATGACTAAGATCCAAGGAAACATAATTTAAACGTCGCTCAGTTTTTTCAGCTGCAGCAAAATCCACCATTAACCAATCGGAATTCTCCGACTTCTTAACGCTCGTGGATAAAATGTCTCTTCTCATTTCTGGCATTTCTTTTGAAGGTCCTTCACTCTCTTTTTTACTGAGCATCTGTCCTGGTGTAAAATTCATATACTCACGCGCATCCGGGTTACTATCACGTTTTCGAAGATCAACATTGACGTAGTCATGACGTGAATTCTTTTGTTTCTCCGTTGAGCTACTGTCCTGTTTTTCAAAGTCAATATTCATGTATTCACTTTGTACTTGACGAGTTGGAGAACCGGGCTCTGCAAAAAACTTTCCAGGTGTAAAATTCATGTAGCTATGTTGCTTATTTTCTCCATCCAATCCAGGTGAAATGTTTGCAGCTCCGTTTATTTCACTTATTTCCCATCGACCATCATATGGAACAGACTTTACTGTTTTCAGTTTTGCATTTGGGGTAGAAGTCGGTGAATCTTTTATAGTCACCTGTTCTTTGATAACCGGTTCTGCTGGCAGCTGTAGCTCCGGCACTTTATTCTGTCTGTTGCTTGTCTTCATCTGTTGTAGAAAGTCGTTTCTAACATCAGCACTGAGCTGTTTAGGGTTTGTACTGCGACGCTTGGCCTTCTTGTTCTTCGCCATTTCCACCGTCCCTTCATTTTCCGTACTTTCCATAGTAACGTACCATTCAGACGAACTGGCTTTCTCAGGTTTGGTTCTACTCTTTGTTTTCTCTGCTAAGTTTAGCGCAGCCATGTTTATATAGCCATCTGTGGGGTTAACGTCCCCTCGAGGTTCCACCGTAGGGTGCATCGTAACGTAAGACTCGCGTACCTGAAAGTAAAAGAAAATGTGGCAATTGGCCTGAGAATCGATTATATAAACAGGACACATTTCTGTACCTTCACAATTTAGAAAATCCAGGACTTTTCAGGAATATTTTGAGGAATTTTCTGACAGGTTTCAAAGAAATATTTTTGAAACCACACCAAATAGAAATAAACGATTTTGCTCGGCCACTGTCAACAAAAATTGAATGATGCCAATAAAGCATTCAAACAAAAAAGTCTTGATATTTATCCCAGATTTCTGGCAGGAGTCAGTCCAAAATTCCAGGAGTATCACAGGAAATTCCAGGACGAATTCCAGGTGTACAAACACTACAAAATAGGAGCTCTCCAAAGAGAAGGTTACCCTGGCATTAAAACTTGACTTACTACTCCACAGGCTCGTGAATCAGCTCAAAATTCTGCAAGAGGTTGAACACTGGATGAGGTACTCAATCTTAACTTTGGCCTAATCCTGTTTAAACTTAATTGCAAGCAACGGGGTAGGTGACCCTGGAAGAAGTTCTGATAGACTTACCGGTTTTGGCACCTTGCTCGTCATGTCCATATACGTTTCCAGAACGGTGGGACTGGTCTCATTCTTGGGAGGCAGAGCCACATTCATGTATTCCGGAAATTCAGGATCTATAGTTAAGAAAGAATAGATTTGAAAGATGGAACAACTGCTGGGAACTATAAGGGGTGGGGCAGTGTGCAAGATCTTCCGATCTGACTAAATTAACAAAATGATAATTGTACTGCACACCTTTATCTGCGTAATGTTGAAATGCATTCAGCAACAGTCATGAATGAAAACGATTATTAAACAAAACTAGCTTTTGACATTTTTTAATTAATAGCTTTCCAGAATAAATGTATTTTGAGAGTCAATCTGTTATTTTCCAAGTCATTGGTTTTCATTCCAGAATCACAAAGCAGGAATGAATCATGCAAGAGGATTGGCTAATGTGAATGAATAAGTGGAATTGAACTTAACCAGCCTGTCAACACTTCTGCATATAGTTGGTAGTTGTTGTTCAAACTGAACAAAAAAAAACATTTAAAAAGTTTAGTTGAATTATTTGGTGGAATCTGTAATTAATAACTTTTTAAGATTTATTTTTGGAGACAGTGATAGAGAAACATTGCTTAATTTCGATTTAAAGTTTGATTTCCTTTAGTGACAGTTAGCAGTACAAGAAACTAGTGGCGATAATTGGAAACTGAGAATTTCTGAACTGAGGAAAGAAAGAGACAAAGGTAATCTAATGAAGCATCCTCAAAAGGCTTCAATTGTACTTTTCAGGAGACATGGAAAGTTTCAAGGTCCAAATGGAGGCAAATAACATGAAGAAAAGCACAGCTTCAGCAGTACACTGGCTGAATAAACGTTAGACAGAGACTGTAAAAGACATTTTCTTATTTCAGCCTAATATCAGCACTGTGGGCTTCTAACATGTCACTGTCGCAGATCCATTGTTTCCAAGAAATTAAAATCATTAGAACGAAAAGAACTGAAATATATCTACATCTGAGGTTGAATCAGTTTGTCTTTATAGCTGTCAACAGCCTTCTGTCTGTAAATGACGATCTGCACATGGAAATACTAAAAGGCAATGTACATTGCCAACAGATACAAACCAAACACCATGAAAAGTCTTTAGGTCATACCTGGGGTCACAAAGACATCGGGTGATTTCATTGGTGAGTTTGCATCCTTCACACTTATATGGTCACAAGATGACCCAGAAGACTCGGACATGGTCCTTATTGAATCCGAAGGGTTGAAGTTCATGTACATATCTTCCTTTTCATTAGGTGATTCTGGCATCAAACAGTAAAAAATGTAAACAGAATGCAAGAGTATCACAGCTGTTTATAATGTACAGACAGCAACACATTTTTCCATATATAGCACTCATATTTCTACACTGAAGCATGACACACAGAAATATAAAGAAAGATACCACATTTAGTGGTGGGGGTGTCTTAGAGACTGGGTGCTTATTTAATTTTTGGCACCTCCAACTGAGGGCTTATTAGAAGGGGGGTTACTGGAGGAAATATGGTAATTTAAGTCCTTAAATTATAAATTGGGTGCTTTTCGCTGTATGTATATAAACAGTGAAATAAATTGTACCAGAAATATAGCTTGTTCGAAGATCCCTGCCGAAGTCAATTGATGAATGTGCACGAGACAGTGCCCCTCCAAAATTGGGAGCTACAGTGAGTGAGTGAGACTTCTTGGACTTCACTCTGTTCACAATTGGCGTCGAGCATCTCTCTAAAGGTTGAACACAGCATGCTAATTACAATTACCAAATAGTGTTAATTAAAAGTGTTTTTATTTTAAAACATTACATTAATACTAAATTATTACATAACATTTATATATTATGAAAATAGTATGTGTGTCTGGAAGTCACAAACTAAGCACTCATGACAGAAGTCAGACGTATTGTAAACCTAGTACTTAATAACCTCAACCACTGTTAGTATTGTATAGTTTGATATTTGCCTTTAAGACCAAATACTTCAGGTTAATAAGTATTTTATTAGATAGCATTATTTTCAAAAACGACAATATTTAACACCATGCAATTTGAATTTTTTTTTACTTTGCTTATCTGGTTAATGTTATGTACATGTGTAGGTCTTCAACAATAACCCGTGATGCTGTGGAAAATATGAGGGATCAAGACCGCTCAAGACCCAATCAGAGTGCACGTCAAGTAACTTTGCAAATAATAAAAATATATATACATATACCTATACATATCACAATGTGTTTTGAGGGCTTGTTTTTGAAAAATTAATCTCTGTTTGGTTTTCTGACAGGGTTTGTACAAGTATTTTACATCTAAATTTCACCACTCTTCCATGACTTTACTTTAAAAAGTCCATAACCAAAATTATGAAACATCTCAAAACTGATGGATCGTGAAGCTGTTCAACATTATTTGACAATACAATCTTACACCGTTCACACACAGATCTGATTTTTGAGTTTTCATGAACAATTTTCATTTTCCAGGTCTAGATTTGAATATTTGTTAAAAATCCATGACTTTCCAGTTTTTCCATGACTGGTATGAACCTTGTACTTTGTATAACAATACTGTAAACCTTAGTATATAAGCTCCCTCCCGCATAAATTTAGGAGCAAGCTTTAAAATGCAGAGCTCCTTTCATGTATATGTAAGCCCATCTGAATACAGCCCTGGGCTTTATACATGATATTGTTCTACAAAAGATATTTTAATAACAAGATAACATTTTTTGCATTCAATGATATTTAGTAAACATGTTTTCACTTGGGTAAGTTACAGGAGTTTGTGGAAGTCTGTGTAGTTGTTATCAGTTCAGTTTAATAGGCCTTTTCACGGTTTTCGCCGCCATCTTGGCGAGTAGGCAAAGTGGCTCAAAATAAGAGAGTTTGTATGGAA
>JAOBYH010065776.1:0-11834 GCA_025403525.1 Umimayanthus kanabou | reverse complement strand
GAGAAAGAGTTAAGTTGAATGTTGAGTCGTGCTGGTTGAGTGTATAATTTGTCAGCAGCCGAAGAACGAGTGTTATATCTATGACTATGTCTAATTGATACGAACATTTCACGTAGATTAATTGGACAATTTCTATTGACAACATCGTGGACAAGGTTAGCAACTGATTGGCAGTACATAATATTTAACGGAGGGATGTTTGATTTCACAAATAGTGGGATGGCACTTTCTCTTCGATTAACAAAAAAGATAAACCTGAGTACACGCTTTTGCAAGATTAAAATCTTGTTGAGTAAAGATATTGAGGCTTGGCCCCAAGCACAGACACCATAATTCAAGTAAGGATGGATTAACGACCAATACAACGTAATTAAAGTAGTCTGGGGAACAAAATGTCTTAGTTTAGCAAAAAGTCCAACTGATTTGCTTATTTTTGTGCTGATGTAATCAATTTGATGTTTCCAGGATAGGTGTCTATCAATCAATATTCCTAAGTATTTAACATATTCTTTATTTTCCAAATAAAGATTTTCTCCTATCACATTATCAAAAATTTTGATCCTTACGGAAAAAGTTAATTTTTTCTGGTATGGTCGGAAAATGACAAAATTTGATTTGATTTTCCTGGAATACATTCTATAGGAACTTGCGTACGCAAATCATTTCAATTTAGAGTACTACGTACACTTGGATATCTGTACGCTTAGCAGCTTTCAAATGGTCAAAAGATAATATTTGACGTTTTGAATAATAGTTCGCACATTTATTAACCAAAAACTATCTCCAGCTACCATTTTGTGGAATTTTACGGGATTCCACTTACAGCAAGAGTGACTCCCCCTATTCTTTTGTCAGTCTCTTTTAGTTAAATAGTCATACCCGCTGTGTTTGCTAGGTCTTTTGAGACGACGTTTTTTCCACAGATATATTTAAAAGAATCAGACGTTTTTGTTTGTTTGTCTAAAATGACAATGCTGTACTCATATTTCCAGCCAAATGTTTATAAAACCAAACGCAGATTCAAGTAACTCCCGCAAGAGAATGTACTAACAGGTGAAGACGTCTGGTCGGCTTCAAAACTTATTGATATTATAAAGTATTAAAGTGTTTTGCATTGAGAACTTTCCCCGTGGAATATGAACCACAGCCACCAACCGAACGCTTCGATGAAAATTTCAGTGACTGTATCTACTCGAGAGACTGCCTTGGTTGTTGTTGAGTTGTGCATCATTGTCCTTCTCAATATCGCTACCCTTACTGGTAACTCGCTGTTTGTCTGGCGTTTCACAGAAACCCTTCACTTCATACGGTTACAAACTACTTCGTGCTATCACTGTTCCTCACCGATTTGTCCATGGCTGTTTTTGTTATGCCTTGGAGTACCGCGTTGAACATAGCAGCAAATGGGATTGCTAACGAATTGAGTTGCAAACTCTACTATTTCTGCGCAAGTACCTTTTAATAGCGGGAATTTCGTTGTTGACGGTGATGCTGTTAGCAGTCAACAGATATTTCCACGTGGTTCCATCCGCGCTCTACCCAAACATTTTCTCCAAGAAACGTTCTGTAGCCATGGCCGTCTGTGTGTGGGTTGTAACAATAGCTCTGGTCACCGTTGTCGCTGGTTTCGCTACGAGGGAGCAACCTCAAAAAGATCAGTACTAATATTGCCGATTCAGTTGCTTCTTGTATTCAGTTCGTTCAAACGACCGGCTCATCCAAACTCTATTTCCTCATATGGATTATTTATATAGCTCAATTCCCAGTATAACCGTCGTGGCGTGCTACATAAAGATCTACCAAACCACTGAAACCATTCGTCAACACAACACGACAGCTGCTCCATCGTCACAAGGGGGACATTCTTCCTATGGAGTGGAGGAGGCGAAGATAACAAGAATGTTGACTGTTGTCGTTGTTGGATTTTATCTCTGCTGGCTGCCGCCACTTATTAGTTACCTTTCACTCTAAGCTCTAGATTTACTTGGAGAAACTGCTTTCGAATACCTGAACTTTTTTCATACTTTTCCACTTTTTGCTAACAGTGTTATCAATCCTATGGTCTATGCGACAATGAGTCAATCATTCAGAAACGAATTTTTGAAAATACTACGTCGCCAACCTTGGCGTTGTTCTTGTGAACAAAAATCGAAGATAAATTGGAAATGAATGATTAATATTTTTCTACCGTGTGAGAAATGAAACATGCCAGTTTTTGAAATGAATAAGACACAAATTGAACAACCTCTGAGTAGACAATAATATACTGAATGTTGAATATTTTAAGACTGCCTTTGTAAATAGATTGATATTTCACCACAATTTAGTATAGGATAGTTTATCTCAGCATAGCGTTAGTATCAATATAGTTTTCCTTTTCTAATTTATCATTCACTGGACGAAAAAATGGATTTACCCATATAGTAAATGTAACGTGCAGCTGTAGTGATGGCCGCATTTGCTGGTGATTGTACTTTTGTAAGTAATGCAGACACTGTAACATAGAATATGTATTTATATCTTATGAGAACAAAGACCATTATTATTACTATTATTATTGTTATTATTAATATTAATTAAAGAAGTAAGGGTTTCTAGTTTCTAAAGTATGTTCCCAATAGTTGAAGTGAAAAATAATGTTGCTCCCCATAAGTTTTGGATATTTGAGAAAAGTGTTAGATAAATACGTTTTGTACAAAGTTGAAAGTTAAATATCAATGGAGTGAAGAATATCTTTGGATACCTATGTACCAAGAACTTAATAAAGGATGGCAGGAATCCCTCAGAAGCGTTTATCTATTATTCTATGCAGTTTATTAACAGCTCGTATTCCAATACCATCGACAACCAATTGTCATTCCCTTTGATAATTTAATATCAAGCGAAGATTAATTTTTATTTAGAGTCAACCCAAAACTATCTTTATTAAAACAGTGAAGTAAAATGTTAATTTGTGACAACAACAACAACAACAACAACAACAACAAATTCATTTCACCTCAAATTTGATAGTTTACATCAATGTTTGTGAGTTGAGTAGTGGGTAGGTGCTGATTGCCTGGAATAACCATAAGGGCTTTACGAACCAGGCAACCAGAACTCTATTTTGATTATATATGTTTTGATCGGTATATGAGGGGAATATTTAACAGAAAAAGGGAGAAAAGATAAAGAAATTAGTAAGTTACAAACAGTTAGTAAGTTACAAACAGTGATTAAAATATACAAGGGAAAAAGGATTACATTATAACGACAACAAGAATTTAAAATAATTTCTAGTCTTTCTATACTTTTTTATAATCTTTCCACTTGTGTAAATACTTCAGTAAATCATCTGAGATGAACTTTTCCTTCAATCTGGCCTTGAAAGTCCTAATGGATAGAATTTTTAATTCTGCATCTAGCGAATTCCAAACTTTTGCTCCTACAAATTTTATGTTGAAAATGCCAAAGTTACTTCTCACATTTGGAATTGCATATGCGTGCCTAGAAGAGAGCCTTGTGTTGTAGTTGTGCACGTTTTTGCTTGGAAGAAAATAGCTATCAAACACTGAAGGTAATAGATTATTATAGAATTTATACATAAATATACTTATTTGAAATTTAATAAGGTCAAAGAGCTTAAGTATGTTTGTGTTTAAATAGCGGACTAGAATGTTCATCGAATTTGGAAAAGGTTATAATAATTGTGATGAACTACCATCAAAACATGAGGATGTCCAAGTAGCAGGAAAACGTTTGTTTTTGATACAATTTATCAGTTTACGTTGCCTTTTTAGATAACATTTCCTGCATATGGAAATTTCAATTTTAAAAACTATCTTTGATGTCTATTAATTTAAAAGCACAGATTGGCAGTATTTCTGATACGTTTGAGAAGATTTCATGTGGGCAAACTTTTATCCATCCAAACTCACCTTTGAATACAGTTGAGATAAATACGACATTTGAGAATCTCTTATTTTCTCAGTTGACATGACGTCAGTTGGCTCAACGACCGTAATTGGGTTAATAACTCTGAGCATTCAAAGCACTCTGGCGACTTGGATTATTCACGAATGTGGGAGAACACATGAAAAACGTTTTTAAAGAAACGAAGTTTAATTTGGAATGTGCAAATTGTTACTTACGATGATTTGCAAAAGTATTATAAATTATATGTTTTCACTTTTTTGAAGTCATTTTTTTTAGTATCTATTCTTCCTTTAAACTAACATTTTGGCCGATATATTACAATTGTTTTTTAGACCCTGTGTTGACATTGCCGTTGTTTTTTAATCAGTGACCAGTTAAAAACTCAAACTGGTTCTTTTTTTGGCCTAAATGGCCATCTTGCACCGATTTCAGTTTCAAAACGAGCAAAATCGACACAACTCGGAAAATTAGGTTTTGTGTTTAATCATCGGATAGGGCGTGGGTCAAACTTCGAAAACTATATCGAAGTTGTGGCGGCTAATAAAAAGCGGCAGACAGCAGTTACTCTAATTACTATGACCGCCATTAATTACTATTATTTTGTTAAGGTACATTATTTAGAGGATCATTATCATCATTTTATCGCTATTAGTATTATAACTCTTACTTGTAAAAGATTAGTTCAAATGTACATTTATGATGTATGTATGCTTGCATCAGGAAGTGCTTCTCTACAGCAATTAGAGAAATACAATAAATTCAGCACTCGAGAGGGTTGCTTTGGTATTATCATATCTTGGTGTCTTGAAAAAAGCTTCCCAGAATACAACTATGAACTTAACTCGTACAGTTACAACTGAACAATGAGACTTCACCGTTCCGGTTTTGCAATTGTAACATGTCACGTGGTATGAAAAAGTACTTTCGGCGACAAGCTGAGAAGAGATTATTCGTGATAAAATTCGTCTGAAGACAGTACACAGCCAAAACAAACAAATGTTGGCGTGTTTCTTTTCACCCCATCAAAATACGAATCTTGATTCCAAATAAAAAATATGTGAAACTAATTTGACTTAATAGTTTCCGCAGGCTTCTTTTTCTTGTGATTGCTTATTATGTCCAGAGAGTTACGATTTTAGAAGTTTTATACTTTACAACAATGCACCCAAACACTTCTCAACGTGTCTCTCATTAACTTTTCAAATAAACAATTTCTTTAGAAAATGTACAATATTAGTATCTATTTTTTCTGCTTTTCTTTGGGAGCTTAAGGCAAGGGTCTAACTGAGTTTTTTTTTCTAAAGAATAAATTTGTTTGTAAAGGAAATAACATCGTAAAGTTTGTCGCCCCTTTTGGAGGTAAAAAATCATTAATTGGTCTTCTTGTCACCATGGTCACCAAATGGGTGTCATTTCTGATCTACGCCTTCTAGTGCTTCTTAGTTATTAGATGTCGTTCAGCAATCCCAAGGTACTATACACGGAAATCTTCTTTGCATGATTCTCCTTCAAACTAGTAGAGACAAAATGTGGTGCTTTAAAACGTACCTATAATAAATATGTTCAACCGCAAAATATTGGATATGAATCAAGTGGTATGAAATGCCAAAGTGCTTCCTGGAACGTAATCTATAGCAACACGCGTACGTGAGTCATTTTAATTTAGAGTATTATATACAGTAAGACACCGTCAACGAAAACCATATCGAGGTACCTTATGGTGGGATTTTACAGTGTTAGAGTAAATCCTTTCAATCCTTTCTCAGTTTGGATCTCTTTTAGTTAATTAGTGGTGACCGTTGTGTTTGCTGCATCATATGAAATTACTTTTTGTCCAGAGAAACTTTAAAAGCATGACATTATATTTGATTGCCTAAAATGACAATGCAGTCTCTTCATTTCCAACCAAGTGTCTATAAAATAAACTGCAGAATTCATTTCCGCAAGAGAAACTCCTAACAGGTGAAGACGTTTCGCAATAACAACACAGTTCTACGTAAATTAGTCGATTGAAAGATTTACTGATATAAAGGTTCTGTTAAAGTTTCTTGTGATAAACCGCATCAAGATCCTTTCACGGGTAACATGAACCACAGCCACCAACCGAACGCTTTGATGAAAGTTTCAGTGACTGCATCAACTCGAGAGACTACCTTGGTTGTTGTTGAATCATGCATCTTCGTCCTTCTCAATATTGCTACCCTTGTTGGTAACTCGCTGGTATGTCTTGCGTTTTACAGAAACCCTTCCCTTCGTACGGTTACAAACTACTTTGTGCTATCATTGTCCCTCATCGATTTATCCATGGCTATTTTAGTTATGCCTTCGAGTGCCACGTTAACCATAACAACGAACGGGAATGGCCACGAATTGAGCTGCTTACTCACCTACTTTTGCGCCTGGATCTTAGCAGGAGTTTCAATGTTGACGGTGATGTTGTTGGCAATAAACAGATATTTTCGCGTGGTTCGATCCGCGATCTACCGAAGCATTTTCTCCAAGAAACGTTCTGTAGCTATGGTCGTCTGTGTGTGGGTTGTAACAATAGCTCTGGATACCGTTGTAGGTTTCGCAATGACAAAGCAACCTCTCAAAGTTACTACTATTGAATCAGTTTTTTCTTGTAACCAGTTCTTTCAAAAGGCCGGCTCATTCAAACCCTATATTATTATTTCAATTATCTATATAGTTGTACCAAGTTTAACTATCTTGACTTGCTACATAAAGATCTACCAAACCATTCGTCAACACAACACGGCAGCTGCTCCATCGTCACAAGGGGGATACTCTTCCTATGGGGTGGAAGAGGCGAAGATAACAAGAATGTTGACTGCTGTCGTTGTTGGATTTTATTTCAGCTGGCTGCCACCAGTCATTAGTAACATATTACTATCTCTGGATTTATTGCGAGAAACTACACTCAAATATTGGAACTTTATTCATACTTTTCCATTTTTTGCTAGCAGTGTTATCAATTTTGTGATTTATGGGACAATGAGTCAATCATTCAGAAACGAATTTTTGAAAATACTCCATCGCCAATCTTAGTGTTGATCTTAGGAACAAAACTCGGAGATATATTGTAACTGAATGATATAACTTTCTTACTGTGTGAGAAATGGAACAACCAGTTTTTTAAACAAACAAGTTCCCCTTGTATGACAAAAACAAATTGTAACAACCTCCGAGTTTTAAAGAAGAATAGTGTGAATATCAAGCGTTTAACACTGGCTTTGTAAGTATATTCATATTTCGCCACAATTTAGTTGGGCTGTTTATTTCAGCATGGCGTTATTTTCAATATATAGTTGTCTTTTTATAGTTTATTATTATATTTTTGTAAGTAATGTTATACGCTGTAACCATTATCATCACTTATTAATTTTATCTATTATTATTAATTAAGGAAGGAAGTGTTTCTAGTTTCTAAATTATGTTCCCAACATTTGAAGTGAAAACTAATGTTGCTTCTCATAAGTTTTGGTCTTTTGACAAAAGCGTGAGATATATACGTTTTGTACAAAGTTGAAGATTAAGTGTCTTATAAATAGTCAAGTCAAGAATATCTTTTTACCTATGTACCGAGAAATGATTAAAGGATGGCACGAATCTCTCCTAAACTTTTCTTTTCTTTTCTACGCAGTACAGCTGGTATTCCAGTGCCATCGAAAACCATTTTTCATTCTCTTAGGTCATCTTAACATCATGCGAAGATTAAATTTTAAATATAGTCAACCCAAAACTCCATTTATGAAAACGGCAAAGTAAAATGTAAATTTTTGATGACAACAAACGTTTTCATGTTACCAGCACCACCTGAAGATGTTCTAGTTGCATTTCTAGATAACATTTCCGGCATATGGATATTTAATTTTAAAACTATCTTTTGAAGTCTAGAGCACAGACTGACAATATTTCTCATACACTTGACAAGACTTCATTTAGACAAACTTTTTTACAAATTCACCTTTGAATACAGTTGACGTGCAGACGATATTTTCTCAGTTGACTTGACGTCAGTTGGCTCAACGACCATAATTGGTTAAATATCCGAGTATTAAAAGCACGCCTTGAATTATTCACGAATGTGGGAGAACATATGAAAAACGTTTTTAGAGGAACAAACCTGAAGATAGTTTATTTTTGAATGTGCAAATTGTTGCTTACGTTGATTTGTAAAACGTTTTTAACTAAATATATTGACTTTTCTGAAATTCTTTATTTTCATACCAATTCTTCCTTTGAACTAACACTTTGACCGATGCAATAATTGTTGATTTTAAGACCGCGTGTAGACATTCATTCATCATTTTAATCGTCGGATAGAGCGTGGGTCAGTCTTCGAAAACTATGGAACTTTTAGCGGTTAATACGAAATGGCAGACTGCAGGTGTCAAAAGTACTCCAATTTCTATGATTGCCATAATTTATCAAGTTACAATATTTTGTTGTTACTGTTATTATTACTATCATCGTTTTTATTATTATCTTTGTTGTGATCTACTTTATTAATACTACTATTATTATGATTACTCTTATTTGTAAATGATTAACTCCGTTTATGAGGTATGGATGTCTGCATCAGGAAGTGCTACTCAACAGCAGTTATAGAAATACGATAAATTGAAGACTCAAGAGGGTTGTTTTGGTGTTATCATTCATCGGTGTTTTTATTTGGCATTATGATCCTCCGGGTACCCTGGGTACCAGAGGCAATACTCGCTCAAATCGGAACATTCATATCAAAATAAACTGCAAAGCGTGAGGCCGATCGCACCTTCCGGGTTAGAATGCCAAATATTTCTTTTGTTTGTAATTTACATATAGTCAGTACTCTTTTATTTTCATTTTTTTTCATATTTTCCAAGCACAAAATCTTTGTGGATCAAAAACTAAGAGTTCAACACACTGTATTGAAGAAGAATGACGGACATATTTCCTCCGCCTCCGTAATCTAGTTTTGTTTTTCACTGTTTAATTTACTAAGAATGTTAAGAGTACGCAGCCAAGGAAAGCAAAAGCAACCGCCACTACGGAGAATCCAACAGATGGAGAACAGCAACCACTAACGATTGAAACAATTCGTGTTATGCTTGATGAACAAGAGAGAAAAAGCAGCTCTAGAAGAAGCAGGTAGAAGAATTGAGAAGTTAACCAAGGAAGTCCAGGAGCTTCAAGACTACAACAAAAAACTCACCAACCTGCCACAAACTGTGAGAGACCTAAAGCTGAGCGGCGAATACACACAGAAAGACATGGAACATGTGCAGCAGGGCCCTCAACGAGCAAACCACTGTCGACACCAATACGATTGAGCAAGATGTTGGCAAAATTGAAGAAGTCATATATTTAGAAAATCAAAGCAGACGCTGCAATTTACGCATCGTTGGACTATGAAGACTAGGATACGACCGAAAGGAAGCTCCAAGCAGCGCTAATAGAAAAGCTAAATTTGGATAAAGAACAATATCAACTTATCATCGATAGAGCGGACAGAGTCGGCCGCAGAGGAAGTTCCAACGAAACAACTGGACCCAAACCAAGGGCGACTGTATGCAAGATGTACGACTGGAAGGAAAAGGAATACCTACTCAAAAGGGCCTAGAAAATGAAACCAATTGGACTGTTTATTAACGAAGACCTGGCGAACGAGACTGTCAAGAGAAGGAAAGAACTCATGCCTCAATTAATCGAGGCAAGAAAACAAGGCAAACTTGCCGATTTCAAATTGGACAGGATAATTGTCAAGGAGCCAAAATGCAACTTTGCGTAAGATCAAAAGGGAGTATATTAGTTTCTGAATTTAAAACTCGACGATAGAATATGAAATGAGATAAAAAGACTATCATTAAATGTTAAAGGGATAAGGGGTCAAGTAAAGCGGAGAGCAATCTTTCGATGGGTTAAAAAACAAAAGACAGATATTACGTTTTTACAGGAGAAAAATTCTTAGAGAGCGATATTAACATGTTGAAGAATGAATGGGTTGAAGGCAAAATCTTTGTTAGCTGAGGCTCAGCGCATTCAAAGGGATGTTTGGTTTTAATACGAGCGGGAGTCGATATCACGGTTAATAAAGCAGAAATAGATGATAGCGGAAGACACATTCTTCTGAATGCAAAAATTCTAAATGAAGGCTATTATTATGTAACATGTATGCTCCAAACAGAGATAAAGAACAAATTACGTTCTATTCCTCTTGAACGAATGCTGGGAATGAAGAACGCTGATAAGCTAATACTCGGAGATTTTAACGTGGCCTTAAATACGTTTATCGACAGAAAAACAATATCTACGAGGGAAAGGAAACGAAAGGGAAAATATCAATTACTTAAAGCAATATCTAATCTACAGCTTGTAGAAAAAAGAATTCTCGTAAAAACAGGTTCACGTACAGGAATCATTCAGCCAGTGTTCAATCCAGATTAGATCTATGGCTAGTCTCAAGTTTTACGAAATCTGTGTCCGAATGTGAAATAATACCTTGCATCGCTCCGGACCATAGCGCAGTAACGCTAACTCAAGTATCTAAGCCTTACAGTTCGTCACCGAGGAACCGGAATTTGGAAGTTCAATTGTGAGCTACTGAAAGAAAATAACTTCGTTACAGGAATAAGAAAACAAATAGAAGAATCAGAAACGCAAAATGTGTATACAAATGACCCGAGAAGTAGATGGGAGCTAGTTAAGTGCGACATAAGAAGCTTTACAATAAGATATTCTAAAATCCGAGCTAAACAAAAAAAAAGGATCAAGAGAAAAAACTAGAAAAGTAAAGTAAAAAGTAAAATGGTGCATTTATATAGCGCCTTTTCCATGTAACATGCTCAAATTGAAACTGTACAGACCACTATGATGTTGCTGAAATAAAAGGCAAATCAGTAACTGATCATCAGTAGGCGCTTTACAATGATCAGCTTACCCCCAGCGGACCGGAAACATATATAGGCGCCTCTGGCAGCCACTTCAAAGTGGTCCATGTATGCTGGTACTCATTTTACCGACCCCGGGAGGATGGAAACCTGAGTGAACTTTAGCGGGAAAGAAGGTTACCCAAACATTCAACCCTCGACCAGGCCGGGGATCGAACCGGGGACCTCAGGATTGGGAGGCAGAGATCTTACCACTGCGCCAACCCCTCTGCTATGTAAAAGAGTTCTTACTCCTTGAAGATGAGATAGATCAGGATGCCGACGAAGAATCGTTAACCAGATATGATACAGTTAAAAATATGATTTCAGGTTTTGTTATGAATAAAGCTAAAGGAGCTATATTACGAAGTAAGGCTCGATAGCACGAAGATGTCGAAAAACGTACTAAATATTTTGCGAATTTATAAAAAAAGAAACAAACCAAATGCAGCACAGCCACTGGAAGAGGAAGACATTGAAAAGCTGTGGGAGTCATGAGCCATTGGATCGGACAGTCCTCGAGTACTGCTTAACTTTGTGTGGTGGATCAATGTGACCCGTCTTGGAATGAGAGCGATACAAGAGCAACACGACTGTACGCCCAGCGACTTCGCTGTCACGGAAGAGTACATCGAATACCGAGAAAGGCAGACGAAGAACCGCCAGGGAAATGAAGCAAATGCAGAAAAACGCGCAAGAAAGTATAATACTAGAAGTAACCAAGGGTTAGGGGAGTGCTGCGAGCCACTATAAGTATAAGCAATGAAGTAAAATATGCATGTTACATGTACATTTTGGTAAACAGATCATTATAGGTATGACAAATTCCAGCAATCCAGGAAAGGTAGAAATGTACAGTCACGGTAGATCAGCTTTATTCTTCTTGCATCAAACCTACCAAGGGCTATGGCTTTTTACCCCTTTCTTTATCCACACAAAGATTCCCCAGAAGAAAAACTAAATATGGTTGTCAATAAATCTATATTAATCCGAACCCTCAGGCACTAT
>JAOBYH010065554.1:0-11836 GCA_025403525.1 Umimayanthus kanabou | reverse complement strand
ACAGCATATTACAGTAACAATGCATTAATCATAACACAACACAACACAATACATTACAATTACAACGTAACAACAAATTTCAATCATAACACAGCATGTTACAATATCATGCAACACAATGCAATGCAATACAATCAACACAATACAATACAATACATTAAAATCACAACGTAACAACACATTACATTGCAATCACAACGCAACACAAGAAGGAGACAGCGGACCTGATTCACATACTAAAATTATAGCCAGAAATGATTTATGTTTAGTTGGACATCACAAAAGAGCAAAAACGACCACCTTCCCTCCTGGCTACGGATCTGTTTGCTCATTTAAAATCTAAGATCCCTGTGGTTAAGACTTACATCTTCATGTACTGTTGCTTCCTTTGCTCCTGGAATCTGGAATGAAGATATTAGTTATGACATAACCTTAAGTGTTGCACATTTCATCATGTTATGTAATACGTTTTCATTAGATTAAATTTGGCAAAAAATACAACCAAAATTAAATGAATATATTTCAAGACAACAGTATAAGACACATTTATTCTAGGGACCGTTCATTATTTGTACCTGGGGGGAAGGTCGGCAGAAACAGGGAAGTTAGAGATAATATTCTTAATAGCGAGAAGGGGGATCAAGGAAATTTCTGGTGTTTGGCAGGATTTTATTGCCATTGTACGTGAAAAAGAGGGGAGTGGGTGTCACCAGGTATTTGGTTTTCAAAAGAGAAGGGTCTCTAGGTGTTTTCTAAAACTGCTTGAGAAACTTGCCGACACCCCCTCCCCCCCAGCGGCATAAATAACGGATGGTCCCCCTACTTTTAAAAAGTTAATTGATAAAAATACATCAATATTCCACTTATTATTACTGACTTAAGACTTACGCTATCTTTGGGGAAATTTGCACTCAACTGGCTGCTTTCTTCAGGAGGCTGTAGAGTTGGATATAGTTGTACAATAAATTAGCGATTAATCATAGTAAAAACCGAATTATTCTAGTTTACATGAATTTGAAATACTGTATATCTAAACAATTGATGAAATTACATATATTTATATGGAAATAAGATGATTAGTGCTAAAATATCAGTTATGTGGGGAAAAAATGAGCATATTCGTTAATTTTTTTAGTTTCAACTCTTACACAGAAAACTTTTACTACATTCTCAGCTCATATTTGAGTCATGCTCACAGTAATCTTGTGTTGCCTCAAACCAGGTCAAGTAATCTGTCACCTGATCAACTTGCTCCAGATCGTTAGAAGGTCATAACGTCCCTTGCCCCTATTCAGGGCTAGTCCAAATTCTATATTGTATGAGTGGCCTTCCTCACTCCTCTCAAGAACTGGTTGGAGTCAAAGTCCTGAATCTGGACATCATCAATTGTTGCGTCATTAGCAACATCTTCTTCTCTAACTGAACCTGATGTTTTGAGTTAGATGCTAGACGTTTACAAATAAATTTTGATATGTATCGACTCACATTAATAATTAATATTTATTGTAACTTTAGAAGTATTGAGTATATCTGAGTCGTGCATTTGAAATGAAACTTATAGAAACTTCGATTACCTATACCTATTAATTTTTATTTCCATCTCTTTCACTCTAACAAATTACTTCTTAAACTATTCAAAACATGATCAAAGCTATTGTAAAACAAACAAAAATCAAATAATGATGTTGTGGTTGTGCGTCCCTGTTCACATGTATAGAAAGTGTTATATTGTGTTGTGTATATTATGGTGTGGTGTGTTAATGTTCAGTTGTGCTGCGTTGTGTTGTATAACATCCTATGTTGTGTTGTGGTATGCTATGCTATAAAAGTTGTATTGGGTTGTTTGGGTCAGTTGGACGCTTACCTGCTTATCGACACTGGCTAAAACAGCGCCGGCAGCAGCACTGTTAAAAAACGAATACAGGTCATGATTACATGCCTAGAAAGACTGTATTTTGATTTTATTGATTACGAGCTATTATAGTAATCTACATGATATTGTTGAAAACGCGATGTTCTCTGAACCTTTCCTAATGAACCTCAATTATCTCAGTGCTATGTTTCTAAAGAAAACTCAGCTACTTCAAGAAAGAGCTTAGTTTTCACAGCACCTGTACACAGCTGGAAACACAAACCAAAACTTACTTTTTAACCGGAGCTTTCTCTTCCTTGTTTGATGCAGACTTTGGATCGTTTTTCTATTAGTTGTAAAAAGAACAGTTTTAAAGACCACTAAGAATAAAATTCTGGGAACGAGCTTACAAATGATATTTCGAGAAAGATGAAGACATTTACTAGGATTTTTTATGTGCCCTTGCTTAAATTACTCATAGTAAAGATCTGAAAAAAAATATTTGATAAATACTAACAAATTACCGATTGCATTGTCAATAAATTTCACCCTGCGCAAGGACATAATATGTTCTGAATTACTTGAGAGTGTGCAGTAGCTTTAGCCTGAACTGAATATAGTTCCAATTTTATTTCTCATGGCCAAGACGCATGTAGTACGTGAAAAATTAATATTGTCAGCATTCCAAGGAATATAACTTTCGCTGCGAAGGAAGACACATCCAACATAGCCATTGGTTCAGTTCCGTTTGTTTTGGTAAAAGTGTATTAATTAATTATTAGAGCAGTTATGTGGCATGGAAAGCCCACTCGATACAAACTTTTAAATGTATAATTATTGGTTGTGCCCCTGAATACTTGACACAAAAAGAAGCGAAATCAGTGATAGAATTACAAGCTGTAGCAATTGAATTTAATATCCTCCTTTTGAAAATAACTAAAGGCAGTAAACTAATCAACAAAGGATTGTGCACAACTGGAACACAATGGACCTTCCACAAAAAGAAACCTATCAAGCTCCGTTTAAATGAACTTCTATATAATCAATTTTACCTTACCCATTTTAGAGTTTTAAAACATCTTGTATGTTTAAAATTCAAAATTTTTGCATTTTATTATTTTTGTATTTTTCAAATATTTAAGGAGATAATAGTAAAAAGCAAACGGAAATCGTTGGCCCTATGGAAATAACTGATCGGTCAGAATTAGACTATTGAATTAAATAATTGAATTTTCTGTTCGAATTTCAAAAACCATCGATACTTGGACTGACAATGTCGTGAAGACGTCGAAACGTCGTTATACTTAAATTTTGTCGCTTATATTTCGTGTTAAATATTTAATATAAAATGTGCTGGTACTTGATTTTTAATGGAAAGGTGTCTGATTTTTGTTCTAGAGAAAGAAGGACAATAAGATTTGGCACTCCTTGTATTAGGACCATGAAAGTGTTTAAACAAAAGAAAACTTAATAAAAACTTTTCTACGTGAATAAAGTAGATTTGCTCAAACCTTGGTATTTCTAAATTTTTTAAAGTCTGATTGTTGTGATTGTTCAAAGGTGTCCTCATTAATGATTCTTATTATTCGTGCATGAAAGGGAAAATGGTCCACAAGTGCTTTCAGAGATATTTAGGTTCTAAGATTATGATTCATTTAACGTAGCATAAACTGACCTTCTTGCTTTCCATGCTTTGTCCAAGTTACTGTAAAAACGAAGGATAACTTGTTAAGTACATTCCTCATTTTAACTGAACACTTGCTTCACAATAACTAAAATCTGTAGCTTCCACCGGAGTTCAATCATGCATTTATTAATTACTTTAAACATGGTGGAGGGCAAGTGGGGGAAGAGCTAAATATCCAGCTACAGCAGCTTTTTTATTTTTCGAGTACTTTGTCTAGCAGTTGTTAAGAGCAGAAAAGTAGGAGTTCATTCTACCACATGGTTCTCGGTTTCAGTTTCAGTTCGAATTTTAGTATCAGTATCAGACAATTGTGAAACATCAATGCACGTACTCAACATGTCTTTCATTCAGTAGGTTGGATTGGAAAACGTTCAGTAATTGATTGAGCAATAATTTTTTTCTGCCTTCATTTGACGTGTATATACTTCTCTAAATTACAAATGTTCTTGTGAATCAATTTGGTACCTTTGAAATGCCATCTTAACTGTGAAATATATTTATGGGCGAGTGTATAGCAAGAAGAGCAAGTAGTCGTCACCCGCTGATCAATGGCTGATCATGAGAAAGGACATAGACTGAACAACAACGAACTGAATCAGTTGTACTTATTGTTGGAACATGAAAGTTTGAGATTGGATATGGAGGGAAACACAATTCAAACAGTAGCAACATTTCTTCTCTGTAGGGTATCCCCACTCCGAGGTGGTTGTCGCTGTTGCACTTCACTTTTCTCATCTCTAAGGGGCTTTTCAGTCACAAAAGTAAGAAACTCTTCTGTGGTCTTTGAATTTTTGCCGTGATTTTCTTTTCTGAGCATTTCACTTGGATCTGTTCGTGTTCATCATTAGACAACCAGTGTCTATTTCTGCTGCACTTCGATTAGCATTTGCTTGGTTACAATTCTAAAAACAAAAACGGCGTATTTCTGTTAAATATACGATTATACGGATCTAAATTTTTAGCGAAGCAGCCATAATCAAGCTCGTAAGCTCCAAGTCGCATGTGTGTCCATTTGCAATTGCTTGATTTAGTCTGTTTCATATTGAATGGCGCAAAGAAAGTGACAGACTTTCTCAAAAGTTCTTATAATCTCCTTCAATATATCCGATCTAGTACTTCCACGCTCGTTTGCGCGCTCCCCGAGCGCTTCTCGCTCGGTTTCTCTGTTCTCCTGATCCTTCTTCCGAGGAATGAGTGAATTGAACTTGTGGCAAGTTTCAGGAATAGGGGACTTGTAAAACGGCATCTTACACTTGCTGTGAGGTCGAATGTGTAGACTAAAATGCGAAAATGTAGCAGCTATCTGAAGACAAATACTTTTTAACGAACTTACCAAAGAGAACAGCACAATTCAACTGCGCCTTGCTATAACAACTACGCAAATTTTTGCGCCCAAGAAACCAACGCCCTCTTTTTTTGCTAGTCACGTGTTTCCAGTCTTTGATCTCTGTGGTCGACCATTAACGGCATTTCCCCGAATATTTTTCTAGTCGGGAACAGCCAATCAAACGAGATCATCCTTGAATGTAGAATCATGATGTTGTCAAATAAAGTTTTCCTTTACGATTTCCAAGTTCGTTTTTTTAATGGTTTTATAATATTTGGCAATCCTTGCAAATAATATGCTCTTCTTATATAGTGAAAGATTTCAGCTTGAATATTCTTAATGTATACATGTTAAACTTTTAGACCTTGAATACTGAGATCGAAGTTTCCTGTGAAATCTTTACATGTCGTTTGGTAAACTAAAGTTTAGTTTGGCACACTATTTCAATACTTGCTTCAGCTTACCTTCTTATCACCACAATGATGAAGTGATGAGGTCTCCATCACCACTGTTCTGTTTACAACATTTCACCTTCCACTGTCACATAAGCAAGCATTTCCAGTTGACCGGCCAGCTAGCTCAAGTTAAAAACAGGCTTTTAACTACCTGTAATCGCACGTTGTGATTTGCAGACATGGATCTAAGTTGGTCCTCTTTCTCCTCTAGACCTGTTTATGGTTGATCGTCGAAGACAAACCCTTTGCACTACATTGCGTTCTTGATTTCGACCACGCAGTGGCCCCTGCTGTTCTTGTCCTACAATGCGTACAGTATAACAGACAAATCTAAGTTAGTCCTGTAAAGGACTTGTTCTATAGGGAAAGTTTACACAAGCGATAAAAAATCAGTACTACTGGCTATGATTTAACTCATGCATGTGAATCTTATCTTTTAAGTATATTAATTCATACATATATATTGGGAAGATTTGTGTGTGTTTTACACTACAAGTGGTTTAGTAAATGTCAGTCTGTTCCGACGAAGGGCTAACGCTTGAAACGTCAGCTACACATTAAATCCCTCAGGCGAAAAACATACCATATCAACCTTTGTTGATCAAACCCGTATTCAGCTTACTCGCCAACGCAGAAAAACCAGTTTTTTTCAAAACTAGTCTTCCAGCATTTAGCATAAGCTGACTCCCATACAATATCAATACATTATTTGCAAGGCGAGATCTTAGTGTTCTCTCCCTTCGAAATTAGCTTTCATACAGTATCAATATCAATAACAATAACAATAGTTATTTTAAGAAATTCGATCTAATTCCGCTTATCAAAAATGCATTTATGAAATTTAGCAACTTTCACTTAACAGAAAACAAGAAAGGTATTTTACAAAAGAACTGCTGGAGTCTAATATCTCTTATTCTTTTTCTTAGTGATTTTGCTGACGAAATCTAAAAGTAAATATCTCCTTTGTTTTCAAACTTTAAAAAAAGGAAAAAGGGTCGAACTTGCAAAAACTTTGATACTTTGGGTCGTTTAAGTTAAACGATGAAAATGAACTTTGATTTCTATTTTGTCAATGTTTTTGTTTTCTTTCTTTACTTATGAGTTGAATCAATAAAGAATTTGTGCCAAGACTTCAAACTTCAAAAAGTTTAGGTTTGCAACACAATATGATATTAAATAGAACCATGAAATTGTGTACAAAGAAAAGAGACAGTAGAAATACTATAATTGAAGGAATGATGTTCGTGTACGTAATTAAGGCGATCAGTTAAAATCATGTTTAAAATCCTATGAATATATGCAAATCTGATCTGTTAAAAACTTTTACAGATTTTCAGCCAAGTCTGAAAAACCATGAAGACCAGAGACTTGGCCAAAAAGGTTTTAAACAGATCAGATCTGCATATATCCATAGGATTTTAAACAGAAAAATGTTCATTTTAGCGAAAAACCTTCATATGAAATATGAAGCTTTGGTTGTAAAATTGTAAAAAGAAACTGCATGATACACGGTGAAAAGTTTTTCGGACGCTTGAAGTTCAAACAACTGACCAGGATTTAATTAATTAACTTACATTTGAAGGTGGATAGTGCAACTCATGTTCAGCGAGGTATGTTGGACTCCACATTGACTTCGTCGATCTTGTATGGGTTTGTGATTTCTAAAATGTTTGAAATTCATATGGAGAAACATCTTACTGACACTAACTTGTGTTAATTATTTCGCCCTCATTTTTTCTTACAATAAGTTCCTCCGTGTTTAGTAAATTCTAAACAGGTACCAGTACAGTGTTTATCGAAGTTGGCGAATCCTGGCAAATATAGGGCATTAGAAAAATGTGGTTGGAGCGAAATTGTTGTTACAAAAAACAAATAAATGTTAATTTCGACGCGGGTTAGTGTATGTTTGACTTAACACCAATAACTCTATATCTCGGCTTGCAAACCATATGTGGGCATCGAATGCTATTTCGTCGACAATACCATGCATTCATACGTATTGTGAAGGTTTGAGTGTGTATTTTACACTACAAGTGGCTTAGTAAATGTTTTCTTTATGGTGCATTTACCATAAGCTGACTCCCACACAGGCAAGATCTTGGTGTTCTCTCCGTTCGAAATTAACTTTCGTACAATATTCAACAACAGTAGTTATTTTAAGAAATTCGATCTAGATCAGACATGCCATCCGTTTATGAAAAATGAATTTATGAAATTTAGCAACTTTCACTTAACAGAAAACAAGGTTTTTTAAAAAAGAACTGCTGGAGTCTAATAACGTTTATTACTTTTCTTAGTGATTTTGCTGAAGAAATCTAAAACGGTAAATATATCCTTTGTTTCCAATCCTTAACAAAAGAAAAGAAGGTTGAACTTGCCAAACTTTTATAATTTGGGTCGTTTAAGTTAGATAATGAAAATGAACTTTAATTTCTATTTTGTCATGTTTTTGGTTTTCTTTCTTTACTTCTCCGTTGAATCCATGAAGTATTTGTGCCAAAACTTCAAACTTAAAAAAGTTTTGGTTTGCAACACAATGTGATAAACATGATAGAATCATGAAATTATGTACAAAGAAAAGAGGCAATAGAAATGCTATAATTGAAAGAATTATGTTCGTGTACGTAGGGCGTTCAGTTAAAATCATGTTTAAAATCCTATGGATATATGCAAATCTGATCTGTTTAAAAACTTTTTACAAATTTTCAGCCAAGTCTGAAAGACCATAAAGACCACAGACGTGGCCGAAAATCTGTAAAAACGTTTTTAAACAGATCAGATTTACATATTTCCATAGGATTTTAAACACAATTTGTTCGTTTTAGCGAAAAACCTTCATAAAATATAATATAAAGCTTTGGTTGTAAAACTGTAAAAAGGAACTGATCACGGTGAAAAGTTTTCGGACGCTTGAAGTTGAAACAACTGACTAAGATTTAATTGACTTACATTTGAAGGTGGATAGTGCAACTCATGTTCAGCGAGGTATGTTGGACTCCACCTTGACTTCGTTGATCTTTTATGGGTTTGTGATTTCTAAAATGTTTGAAATTCATATGGAGAAATATCTTACTGACACTAAATCGTGTTAAATCTTTCGCCCTCATATTTTCTAACAATAATTTCCTCCGTGTTTAGTAAATTCTAAACAGGTACCAGTACAGTGTTTATCGAAGTTGGCGAATCCTGGCAAACATATTAGGAAAATGTGGTTGGAGCAAAATCGTTGTTATAATAAACAAATAAATGTTAATTTCGACGGGGGTCAGTGTATGTTTGACTTAACACCAATAACTCTATATCTCGGCTTGCAACCCATATGTGGGCACCGAATAACGTTTCGTCGACACCATTTTAAATTAACTCTTCCGTCCGAAAACATATCACTATAGATAGTGACAGCATAACGCAACCTCCCTCACCCACAAAATTTGGTTACTGTCATCTGGTTAGTTTAAAAATGGAAGTTGTTTTGTGAATATTGTAACATGCAAATTCATTTTTACTGCTGAACTAAAAACATCGCGCAAGAAAATACATGTTTGTGATTCGAAGGATTCGTTCTAAGTCAACGGGATTGCTAACTCAGCGATTGCACGACATAGAGTATTTTTAAACCAGTCATCAGCAATTAAACAAGTTAAATCTGAAACAGTGGTCGTTTCACATTGCCCTATCGCGGTACTAGTTAAGATTATTGATGAGGACATTTCAGTCAACCTTTTCTACAAAATTCAAATCGAAACAGTTCAAGTACCGCAAACAACTGAATACTTAACTCAAGCATTTAATTCATAGCTATGTAACAAATATGAAGGATATACAAACTGTCGATTTTTACTCTCGATTGTCGTTTACAATATAATTATAAGTTTTAAATTGTAACACTTCTGTCTCGTTAACTTTAAAGTAAAGACAACCACGTCACGTTTTCCTACTATCGCAAGCCGACAGACGTGTGTAACCAACCGCTGTGGAAGAGGGTTTTTGTTTAGTATCAAATAAACTTTTCAGTTCCGTTTTGTAGTTGCTTCAAGATGTTCTAACATTTGATTTCAGAATAAAAGGATTAACAGAAGAAAGAGAAAAAAAAGCCACGGAGAAAAAAAATTCAACAGAATGTCGCTTTGCTTGATAATATTTTGACAATCGTGAGGGACAATGAAAACTGCAAGTCAAACTCCCTTGTTGTCTGAGGACTAACACCAAATGTCATTTGAAAAGAAAAATACATATACAGCAATTTATCCACTGAATTTTTACAGTTTGTAAGGCTGTGAGTAACTCCCCTTGCTTTTACAATGTTCTTTATCCAAGAACTGTTTCCCACCGACAAGTGAAGGATGGAGTCACTGGTGTCCCTCTTTGAGACCATCCCCAAATTCTGTCCAATTCTTGACCTTACCATCACACCGGTCCCATGCACGGAGGTATACGGTGGTGTTTAGATGTGTCCAGAGGTGTCGAAACACCTCTAGATAGTAGATTATTTGAGAGGCGTGTTCTGTTATGCGGGTTTTTACTGTATCCTTACATCTCGGTACCTCGAGATTTTTGTAAGATTTTGTTAACTTTTTGAACGAAACAGACTGAAACAGACCTCACAGTGTTGTTAATTTATGGCCAGGAAAAAAGCTGAAAGAAATCCTTGGCCAAAAGAGAACACTTTGGTTATTATTATTTCTTTGTCACACACAAAATTGTGAAATTTTAGAATGTAACAGTAGACATATTTAGAAACGTACAGCACTTTCGTGCACTGGTAGACACGGCGTTTGTGCATTAACGTTTTACACCGACATGGTTTGGCTTAGATATTTCAAGAACTGAATTAAGAGAAGCCTTCCCTTTTGTCAAAGGAAGTATTTTAATAAAGAATATGTATAACTGATAGTTGTTTTGTATACAGCTATTTCAATAAATTTATCATACTCATTAGTCGAAACTGGAACCAAAAGGAACCATACTTATGCGAGGTTCAAGCAGCACAAACAATTTTATTCTTATTAGCAATGGCTCTGCATAACAAAGAGTGCAGATCCATCACAATGCTACGGCCATACAGTAACAACCTTCGCCGGGGTTATATCATTACTATGACTGTACCCAGAGTTTCTTTCGGTTCCTGTATCGACTATGACAACCTTTTTTGAAACAGCTATATATAGTTTATAGTACCATTTTTAAATTTTCGTATTAAAATACCATTGTGCTCAATTCTACTCTGACCTCCTCTTGTTTTGCCATCTGCTCTGGTCTGCTCTATTCCACTCTACTATATTCTACTGTACTCAACTCGACTCTACCTTACTCTACATGCACTCCACTGGATTCTGCTTCGGTTCTATCTTCTGGCTTTTCGCCACCCAGTTAGGACTGATTCCACTACGTTAAAATGTTAATGTTCCGTAAGACGAGAGAAAAGCTAAACAAGTCGTAAATGTACTACTATTATACATTGAGCCCAGATTTCGCGATACAATCCCACTGCTATTTGTTACATATCCACGATAAATGGTCTTTCCATTTATCTTGTTAGTATTTGCTTTCAGATTGTATAGATAGGATATTGGACGGGGATCCCAAATATATTAATCATATTTTCTTTACGAACGAGCGCAGCGGGGAAGCGATAGGTTAGTCACCGGAAGAGAGATGGGCAGGAGGTATTTCTCCGGAATGTTTTATGACTGTGAAACTTGCTGTGCAGGATTTTGCAAAGTTCCGTAAGAAAGTGCGGAACAATTTTGTGGACACTACAGGACAGTTCAATTCTGTTTTGAATTATGCATTGCACTTTTGTGTACCAGCTAAATAGATCTGTGGGCAAGTGAAAACCAGATTAGTGTTGTCTCCACAGTAAACAACTACTATTTCATTCAGACATACAACTCTTTTATTATATTTAGAAGTTTTCTACCGATAAATAATAAACTGCTGATAACATGATTGATCAGTCAGGTTCTGTGGGTTGTTGAATCCAACTGCCACCGATGGTCGTCCCAGGATACATCTCCTGCTGAAAGTTCAAAAAATATAATTTTATTATGTCAGTTGTAAGGGATGAACTACGTTTGTTACTGTTTCTTCAGACTTGCCTTGCTAAGTTCTTAAAATGGTTATCGGGAGGAGGGGGATGGGGAATCGTAGTACGATCATAAAACAATAAATTACAGTCAAAACGTAACACAACACCTTATCATTACAACACAGCATATTACAATAACAAATGCATCATGCAATCACAACACAATGCATTACAACACAGTATATAATGGGTGTTTTTACACTAGAGCTTGAATTTTGCTGAGCTAAGTTTGAGTTTAGCTAAGATTTTTTGCTTAGCCGTTTCATCTGAGTAACTATCAATGGCCTCTAACCAACTGAGAGTGAATCGCACGTGTAATTATTATTCATGTTGGGACAACTTGTTGATTTAGACCATATGCATTTGATTGCAACACGGAGCAAAGGAAACTTTTGGCGTTGACTGTTTGTGGAACCGCGTGCATGTG
>JAOBYH010065553.1:0-19428 GCA_025403525.1 Umimayanthus kanabou | reverse complement strand
ACCCATGAGACCCCCCCTCCCCCTTAACGTCAATTTGACGTTAAGCGTTATCAGATCGATTTTCCGACGGCCCCTTACTTCAATTATAATGATTTGTTTTTTCTGTTTTTAGTAGTTATGTAGTATTTTTTGCAACCATTGTTATTACCAACATAAAATGACTAGTGTCTAACTAGAAAACCTTTGGTTACCTTAGACACTAGACATTTCTAAACCAGTCCACTATATTTAGCTTTTCTTTTATCTCTTTTTCCATTTACGTAAAGAACTTAATCTATTTATAGTAATCTGTATTTAACTTAAAATCAACCGTGAAATGTGAATAAAGTATTGTATTGTATTGTATTGAATTGTATTGTATTGTATTGTATTGTTATGTATTGTATTGCATTGCATTGTATTGTATTGCATTGCATTGCATTGTATTGTATTGTATTGCATTGCATTGTATTGTATTGTATTGCATTGTATTGTATTGTATTGTATTGTATTGCATTTAATTATTTGGATTCTTTTGTTTGCTATATGTACATAGTGTTTTTTCAGCCCTCATTGTACCTCCTAATAATGAATTTTCAAGCTCGCAAATGTAACCAGCTTCCAAGAATTTATCGCTCTAAAGTTCTTTTGGAAGCTGGTACCCCTAATAATTAGTTCTTGATTTATTTTGATGCAAATAAGCAATAGAGAGGATACAATGAAATTGTTGTTGTTGTTGTTGTTGGCTATTAAAAGACTAATTACCGAGAACTACAAAGTCGATGTTCAAATGTTGTCAACTAGCTGCTAACAGCAACACAACAAGAAACTACACATAACTTCGCATTCTACGATTCGTTTACACTTATTTGGTTTTATAAGAATCTTGTTTATAAGAACGTTGAGGCTGAGATTTGCCCAAAAATTTAAGAAAATGTATGGGCTGAATTAAGAACATCCTCAGGCTCAGCCAAATTTAAGAAAATGTATGGGCTGAATTAAGAACATCCTCAGGCTCAGCACCTGCTTGATAGCCGCATGTATTCCGGCTTTACTGTTTTATAAGAACCTTGTTTATAAGGACGTTGAGGCTGAGATTTGCCCAAAAATTTAAGAAAATGTATGGGCTGAATTAAGAACATCCTCAGGCTCAGCACCTGCTTGATAGCCGCGTGTATTCCGGCTTTACTGTTTTATAAGAACCTTGTTTATAAGGACACTGAGGCTGAGATTTGCCCAGAAAGTTAAGAAAATGTATGGGCTGAATTAGGAACATCCTCAGGCTCAGCCAAATTTTCAGTCTGCGTCCTTTAAAAGAAGTGATTGTATCTCAAATTGACTTAACCATAGGCATTCATCAGTGACTGGAAGCTTTTCAATGCTGTCCAGTTTCTGAGTTAGCATTATACTGAAGTTTGTTAAGTGGAAACGAAATTAATTTTTGTCAACAAAGGATTGTAATAGTTGTACACGAAATGGCTTAAAAAAAACTTTGTTTGACCATCGAGTCGGAGTGTAAGTCGGCGTATTCAGTTAAATTAACATTGTGGCTTCGTATGTGGCTGCAGCATGTACTCATTATACAATACCGTAAAACCCACATTAACTCCCCCCGTTATATCACGGTTTTTAGCTCCTCCCCCCCTAAAAAAGAATAAAACAAACAAATATAAGCTCATCTACCTGCTAACGAAAATGATATTCCAGCTATAAGGCCCCCCTGGATATAACCCCTCCGTAGAGAATTCGTAGAGAATGTTGGATAAACAAGCAGAAAACGCAGCGACACAGATGAATATGAAGGAATTGTACGATACCAAACCTATTATGGACAGAAGTGGCAAACTACTCAACAAGCAGAAAGATCAATTGAAGAGATTATGAAATATTTGCTGTGATGTGACCTCAAATCATTATTATGACACCCCATGTGGTTTTAAAGGATCTATTTTGCCTGAAATGATTTAAAGCCAAAAATTGTGCAGCTCCCATGAATGTTGATGGAAGCCAAAATCTGCTTCAAAAACATGCTAGAAGCTTTAGCTATACAATAAACCTAAATGAAACAGGATATGTTGAATTTTTTTTTTTCTTACCAAGAAGATTTATGAGCGTGTTTAGATCAGAAAAGGCCTGGCTTGGGGAAACGTAACGTAGACAGAAATTCAAAATTGAGGTTTCTTGCACACAACTAGTTTAGAGAAGTATTTTGCTTAGTGTCTTTTCATCTTCCCTCACTCACATCCGACTTATTATTTTTGGCAGTAATGCATACAACGTATACACCAGCATGTTACCATGGCAACAGCAGAGACAATTAGTATATTTTTGAGCATGGTTTGGGTCAACTTGTTTGCATATGACCATAACTTGCCGCAAAATCAAATTCGAGGGAAAACGTTCTTTTGAGTTTCATACCACCTTGAGCTATTTCTTATTGTATGTACGGTGTGTTATTACGTCAAAGAGTTTGCGGCCCTCTGAAAAATTGAGAGCGTAGTTGCAATAAACTTATCTCAGACTTGGAATAAGCTGTACTAAAATTTGATTCAGAACAGCTTTGGATCCAAGGTCTCCCTTGTCAGTGAGGAGTACGGGAGTGCTGGAGTACTACTAGAATAATTCCTTCCGACTGATTTCCTTCAAAATCGTCAAATTGCTTCTGTAGTTGCTATAGTAGCTACTCGAATTTTATGCGAAGGGAAGAGAATAGTTTTAAGTGGAGGTTTTACTGTTAAAAAACAGATGATAAAGAGCGATCAAAGCGCACTTTTCTTGTTCCACTAGTATGTTGCGGTCTCAGACCGCCAATCACAGCGCTTGAACCCAGGTCACAAAGCATTTGCCACAGACCAGTAAAAAATATTCACATTTTAAGTTGTTTATCTAATTATCTCTTTTTTAATCTTTTTACTTATTTTTAGTTATTCATTTCCTGCTTTTGACTAATATATAAATGTGATATGTCTATCCATTAGTAAGAATCAGTGAAAGCACTATTATCAAATTTAAAGAATATATACGTTTAATGTAATTCTTCTTTACGAACAAAAAAAGAAAATGTTCACAGGAACAAAAACAAAAAGAGCATCAATGCAAATTGTACCTACCATAAAATTCGGGTCACCCCTTCCTCCTTCTTGTTATAAACCCATCCGACAACTAACGTAGACCTACTCTGTACGTCTTGAGCATATTTATTTCTTGTCAATGTGAATTATTGCTATTTTTTTCATAAACATATGTACAAAATTAAGTGGAAAAAATGTTGTTGTTGTTGACCCTTTGACTCTTGTTGTGTTTCTATAAAGATTATTAGCTGCAAGTTTGTCTTGTGTGAAAAACATAGATTAGAAGAATTGGAGTTTTTCATTAGAAATTCTTCTCAGCTGCATTTATTAAATCAATTTTGACCAGATACTCTCCTCACTTAGTTATGATTTCTTACGTACTATTTAGATTATTCAGGCATTCGGCTCTAATGGCTCTAATGTAATGTAATGTAATGTAATATATTGTAAATAAATGTAATGTAATGTAGTGTAATGTGATGTGATGTGATGTAATGTGGTATATTGTATTGTATTGTAATGTAATGTAATGTAATGTATTGTAATGAAATGTAGTGTAGTGTGATGTGATGTGATGTAATGTTATGTAATGTCATGTAATGTGATGTATTGTATTGTAATGTAAGGTAATGTAATGTAATGTGATGTGATGTGATGTAATGTGATGTAATGCAATGTAATGTAATTTGATGTGATGTGATGTAATGTGATGTAATGTAAAGTGATGTAATATAGTGTAATGTAATATAATGTAATGTAATGTGATGTGATGTGATGTAATGTAATGTATTTTATTGTATTGTGTTGTAATGTAATATTATGTAACGTAATGCAAAGCAATGTATTGTATTGTATTGTGATGTAATAAAAATTTTTGTAATGTAATGCAGTGTAAGATAATGTAATGTAATGTAATGTGATGCAATGTAATGTACTGTAACACTGTGCAGTGTAACGTAATGTAATGTATTGCAGTGTAATACAATATAATACAATACAATGCTATGTAATGTAATGTAATGTAATGCAATGCTATGTAATGTAATGTATCGTTTTTAAAAGAGATCAACATTTTACCTTTAAATTCTTTGTATTCTTTGTATACCTGTTACACCTGAACATATTTTCGTAAGCTCTTTCTTATCATATAAGTACATTTGTAGAACTTGGTTTTAACAAGGATTAAGATCTCCCAGTAACAACAACAACAACAACAACAAAGACTTTATTCATACCTTAAAGTACAATACATAATAAACTGAATACAAATTTTTAATTGAGACAAGTGAAGGAAAGTGTCACCCAGAATAACCTCGAGGTTAATCAAGCTGGGTAACACATAACATTTACTTAAACTTGGTGAAATGATCGGGGGATCAACTTAAATGTAAACATGACACACTAAACAGAGAAAAAGGAAAAAAAAGATACAGAAGAAATACAGAAAATGAAAATACTAAATTAGTATAGAAAAATAACAACAGAAAAAAATATAATAATTATAACAAATCTGAAGCTTTAAGGTATAATCACATACATGTAATACAGTAATTAAACTGAAGGAGTACAGGCTATGTTTTAATACGGGCTTCTTATCTAATCTTTGATAATAGCATTCTTTAATAACTGATTTTATGTACTGGAATGTTCAAATTATTTATATCAAATGATTTCTGTCCTTTTTTAGTGTAGCTTAGTGTCGGAGTAAATTCCGTCATCCTGGTTACAACTTGTGTACTAATTAAATCGTTTAAAATACTTTTGTATATATACAACAATTAAAGGTTTTATATGTGAGTGGTGAGAGCGCTATACCAAAGAGATTTACTGATCTAATCAAAAACAGCATGATTTCAGTTCTAGGTTAACAAAATATTTAACGAGGAATCTCAGTTTGTAATTGGAAGTGACGTACTTGAGCTGAGTTCAAAGTCAATCACTGTAAGCTAACGGAATTTGCGCATTTTACATGTACAGAATTTGAATGTTGTGACCTGTTAACTTTTCCCGGTATATGCAAGAAATGTCTGCATCAGCCGTCTTTTGTGCGTCTGTGAGGCTGTGTCTGTATCTGTGTCCGCGAGTGTGCGTGTATATGTGTGTGTGTGTGTGTGTCTGTCTGTGTCTGTCTGTGTGTGGCTATGTTTGTGTGTGTATCTGTGTGGCAATATGTATGTGCCTGCGTCCGTGTTTGTTTGTTTGTTTGTTTGTTTGTGTTTGTTTGTGTGTGTGTGTGTGTGTGTGTGTGTGTATGTGTACCTGTGTGGCTGTATGTCTATGTCTGTGCGCATCTGTGTGGCGTATACCTGATGCGTCCATTTCACATACACATGCAGCTATTTTAAAAACAATCAATGTTTGAAAGCGTAAAGGACAATACAAAAATCCAACGAAACTGTGGGAGCTTCAAATTACCTAAAGGCTTGCATCTTTTTTGAGACATGTATAGCAATATTTACCGCTGGCGAACAGTTTGGCTTTTTGAGCAACTTTTCAAAGATCGGCCGCTTTTTGAATGGCTGTAGACAATACGCACCTTAAACAGGAAGTTCCGCTATAGAAGGGATTGGTCAGACCATTCACTCCTTTAGTTAACATTCAACCTTTATGCAGCGAACATCTCCGATTCTCCGCTTCATTGATTTTTTCTCTTAGCTTGCAGCGTGAAGTTCAAAAGCCAAAATCTGAATGCAAATTAAGTTGTCAAGATGGCCTAAAGTTACAAAACACCGCTATCAGTCACCACCCAACCACTACCTTTACTGCTTATTTATTTTTTACAAATACAAAACTCCAGTCTTGAAACCCCAACATTTTAGAAGGAGAGGACTCGTACATACACAACTGAAGTTTGTCATGGTTTAAAATCTGAATTTGAAATTTGGAACTTCGAGGCATGAAAAGAGGACGGGCTTGGTCTTTCGTATCGAACTTCTTGTTTAACTAGAACTTGCCGTATATTAATGATCTGTTTACACTGGTAATAGTTTAGTCATCGTAAGTAACTTTTTACAGAAAAGTCTCAGGTGATATATCAGTTTGATATTTGTTCAAACAGATCAATTGCTATAACAATTGCTTGTTAATTTTCGATTACACTTTTAACAACGTTTGCAGTAACGTGATACATCTCTGATAGTTAAATCTACTTTTGCTACACACTGCGCCTTTACATCATGGTATCATTCTCGTATAAGTTCTCTTGTCTATTCGTATCATGCTCACAATCGAACTCGTCAACGGGCACGGCTTGCAGTTCGTTATCCTGCGGGGAACTTTGCAATGCCTGGAGCTTGGTTTCGAGAGTGGAATTCGACAATGCTTGGAGTTTCGCAACGGCCGTGGAATTGGACAAGGCGTGGGTTGTAGTATCAGGCGTGGAATTGGACAAGGCGTGGACTGTAGTATCGAGCGTGCGACTGGACAAGGCGTGGACTGTAGTATCTAGCGTGGAATTGGACAGGGCGTGAACTCGAGTATCGAGCGTGGAATTGGACAAGGCGTTAGCTGTAGTATCAGACGTAGAATTGAACAAAGCTTGGACTGTAGTATCTGGCGTTGCTATCGGATGAAAACCGTTCTCTTTGTCGTGGACAACGCGGAGCAGCTTCGGTGAGCTGGCCACGTGGTGCGAGAATGGCATGTGGATGGACACCGTCTCTCTGTGGCTGGATCGGGTTGAGCTGGTAAAGCCAAGAATATGTACTCCGCCTTGACGGACTTTGAATATCAAGGTCAGGCCGTTGCGGAAATTCCTGATAAAGATGAAATATATGCAAGGGTTGATGGCGGCGTTGGCGTGTGAAAACCAGAACAGGAACATGAACACGGTTTCCGGTATACGACACCTGTAGACAAAAATTGCACTTTACGTTATCACTTCCTATCTCACCACAGTCATCAGGAAAAAGATGTTCTAGCTAAATTGGTTGATTGTGATTTATTCACTAGTGATTCTAATGAATGACCACTTGACTAAAAAATGGCATGTTGTAGTATTGTGTGAAAGGCTGCATTTTAGAAAATTCTAATCCAAGTAGCTTCTATGTGCATAGATGTTTAAAACTAGATAAGCAATTTAATTCTAAAATTGCATTTTCCTACTTTTTTTCAATCTTTAAATTTAATGGATTGTAATCCTTTGGCCTTGATAGACTAGTTGTTACTATTTGATGGCTAATGGAATATAAGTAAGATGGTTGGATAGTTGGACGAATGGATGAATCACTGGTTGGATGGATGGATGAATTGCTGGTTGGACGAATGGATGAATAGCTGGTTAGTTGGATGGAGGAATGGATAAAACGCTTGTTGGATGAATGGATGAATAAATACTGTAACTGGTTGGATGGTCGGATGGTTGGTTGAATGGATGGATAGCTGGTTGGATGGTTCGATGAATGAATGGATGGATAGTGGTTGGTATGAATGAATCAATGAACGGATGAATGATTGGATGAATAAATAGATGGATGGACTTTTAGATAGATAGATGGATGCTCGATGCATTATTGGATAGTTGAACGTTGTTAGGTTAGTACTTGGATTAACGGACAGATGGATTGACAAATACTTAGATGAGGGGTTTGATGAAAAGGTGAATTAATGTTTTAACCAACAGATGTATTGATAAATAGTTGGATGGATAGGTAGTTGGATGATTGGATAGTGGGATGCTTTGATGTTTAGATGGTTGGTTGGATTGTTCGTTGGATGGACGGATGAAAAGATGAATGAATAGATGGATAAATAAATGACTGAAAAAACGAATGAATGGATATATAAGTGAATACATCGTTGCTTGAATGGATGGATGTGCGGATGATTGGAGTAATGAATATATGGTTGTATGGAAGACAGGGTGGCTGTAAATAACTAGATGAATGGATGGATGGATGTACAGATGGATGGATAGATAGAGGGGTGAATGTATGGCTCCATGGATGGAGAAATAATTTTAAGGATGGAATGGATTGTTAGACAAATGGTTGGGTGGGCGGGTAAATTGATAGATGGCTGGGTAAATATATGGGTGGACGGAACAACAAACGGAGAGATGAAGGATAGACGGAAACTGCTGATCACAGCGCGATCACTTACTCTTGTATTATTTTACTGAAACCGGTCAAGAAATGTATCACATGCACACCGATCCAACAGACTGCAAACACCGTCACTATAGTGATGAGCATTGTGATCACTTTGCGTTTCTGGGTCTCTCTCTTTTTCTGAAAGAATAAGAACATAAAACACGGATGTTAACCCTATTCTGACTGGTGAGGTTACGTTCATACCGCTATATCGTAGAAACCGTTAATGGCAGAACTCCAGTAATTTGTTGGCGACTTCTCCTAGTAATTGCTACCAAAGACTTTTTTATGCAAAACAAAATGCCCTTTGATTTTTAAACAAGGAAAACTGACAATTTTGCTAACATTTGATAAGAAACACTGAAAAACATAGGGAGGGTTGCAATATATTTTCATGAAAATAAAACATTAAATGTTGTATTGTGGAGCTAAAATACCGCAAACAAAATATACAAAATCCATACTTTGACGCGTACAAAAAAATGTGATTGGAAAGTTTTACTGAAGCTAAACAAGTAATCTTGTGGTCAAATAAGTCACGATAAAATGAAAACGGAACCAATTCAATTTTCCTCAGTTAAAATAAGAGTGATTTGGTTTGTGTTATGGTGCAGCTTGGACATCGTAGTGAAATAGCTAAGAGGCAAACTGTTCCCTTTGTTAAAACATTCACTCATGAACAACAAAATACATGTTGTACCCTGTTAATGTTGGTTAGCTTGCCTATTGAGACCGAGTTTAAGAGCATCACCTAATTAGCATAGTACATGTAGACATTTACATTGGAATAGAACGCAATCTTATCTGGACAAGAGGACAATCCGATATTCGGGATCCGTTCTTATTTAACTCTCCACCCAATAAAGGAAACTAGTTCCTTCGCATTATTTTGGAGACTTATCAAAAAGCATTTTTAAATTTAACTTTTTTTGTAACACCTCCCCCTTTCCCTTTGTCTCTATAGTATAGAATGTACATGTTTCTATCTCCTTTATTTATATAAATCTTGAATTTTAGCCATTTTAAGCACATATACCTTTCACGGCATTGTAATTTTAAAATACATATGTAAATATATACAATACACAATGTAAGTTTAATTTTTGTTTAAGCAAGACTCCTCTGGATACCCGCCTCGACGCTGAATGTGCCACCCTGTGAAAACACAGTTAATTATTATAATAGACACAGTTACAACTACAAGGAAATTACTTATTTACAAAAGGAAGCACACACACGTGCAGCACCTGATAAGTATCAGAAAGCTCGCCAGGTAAGGTTCGCCTCCACATGTAGAACATTATGATGGAGTAAAACACGACCATGATCAACAAGGGGATGGCGTAAACAAGAACGAACTTGATAACGGCGTCGCGTCTGGAATCATCTACAGTCCAAAGTCCCTCTGGTCTGTAGTCAGGACTACAAATGTACCAGTCCTCGTTGTTCTCTACATGAGGGTTTGGGAAGACAGAATAACGGTAGAGCTCCGTGCTGAATATCCCTCCTGAGATGATCCATATGAAGGCGATACAAACTTTTACTTCTTGAATGGTGAGTGGCTTTTTCAGCGAACAGACGATTGCCCTAAACCTATATTAAAGACAGTTTCAACTGTTCAAACAAACAATAGTAATCCTTTTTAGGCTTTAATGATCACTTACTTTAATCCATTTAAATGATTGTAGGACAATACAATACAATACTTTAGCTAAAAGCTACTTTACAGATGTTCCACAGAATCTTAAAAAGCTACAATGGATAGTACAATTTGTTGAGATACGATAAAAGTCTAAATACCTATCTTAAGAGCCTATATTTATGTGCAATAAAATTTTCTAAACTTTAAATAGAAGTATACGGTTGCGTTGGCGCTATATCAATAAATAATTAAAACTAATTAAAGCTGTCTATGTCTACTGTGTTTAGGCATTTTGAAGTGAACTCTTTAATGTTGCTATATCAATAAATTATTAAAACTAATACAAAGTACTAGGACAAAGCTAATACGGCAGTAAAATGTAACGTAGGTGATTAAATGCTTTGAATGAAATTAAACCCAACAGAATTAGATTTTTGGTGAGTTAGTAGTTAGTTGGCGAAAAAGGTGGTTATTCTATAGTAACAACAACAGCAACAACGGGGACCTGGGTGTATACTTCCACAAAAGGTTTTGAAGATTTGAGTTTCAAAACAATTTGTTTCTTTTGCTTATTATCTCTTTGATTAATCTTAAGTACCATTTTGAAAATTATAAACTATAGAATGTCTCAGTTTCAAGTTACCCCATCCCCTCCGCCATTTCGGTAGTAAATGACCACAACTCTAATCCTGTCTTGACGGGAATTTATTTTCCTCTCAAAGACAGGCGGATGACGGAATCCTCAAACCTTACTTTCATTGCAAAGTTAATTATCAACAGAAAAAGTTTGCCTTTAGTATGTTGCTTATGCTACAAACAAGATAATCTTGTCGCCTATTATGGACAATTCCCCCCTCACCGGCCTCCCGTCAAAGTAGCGTTATTATCGTTAAATACATGAATCCCAAACGCCTTGGAATGTCAAGTTGATCTCCAGCACTCTAACTCCCAATCGAGGCAAGTGCTTAAGGTAATATAAAACTTTCCCAATGCAAGGATTCCATAAAAATGAAATACTGTTAGCTAGTGAGCTCCTCATTCGACAAAAAAGCTTTGAAACTCGAGAAAAACGTTCAACCTTTGGCTAATTAATTTCTAGATACATCTTTCAAGGTTTGTACCGTTTAAGTAACAAGATAGTCTAAGCCAAATTGTTTGATTGGCGATACAAAATCGACATAAAAACTGGAGATGCTTGCAAAGGATTTTACGCACTGCGCATACCTGTCTATAGCCATGATCATCAGCGTAGCCACAGATGCGGCAATAGAGATCACGGCTCCAAAGGTCGTCAGCTTGCACGTGATCTCACCGAGAAGGCCTGGAAACCAGGTGTTCTGTATGTACATGTAAACTACTGTTTGAGGCACGGCGAATAGAGCGTCTATAATATCTGCAACCGCCATGTTGATTATGAGGTAGTTGAAAGGAACCTAGGATGTAGAAAGCATGTCTTAGAAATTGATTATGTTGATTATTAGGTAGTTGAGGGGATTCTAGTTCTAGTTTCTAATTCTTAATTGCCCTAAAACGCCTTCAATTTTCTTTACTAAAACACAAAAATCACATAACCTTCACTGACCTTTGGCATTTCTTTGTGAGTACGCACTATGTAGATCGTCAGGGAGTTGCCGACAATTGCGATTACAAAAACCACGCAATATGCAATCGTAAACCCAATCCTTGTAGCATCTCTGTTAATTGTGTTAAGACAACCAATATCTGTTGTTTGGTTGGTCGTGTTACCACCCGTGCCGGTAAGGTTCTCCATAGGTAAACTGGAACAAGAAAGAAATACCTGAGCTAAACTGAACAATAAAGGAATATCTGAGCAAAACGGGAACAAAAAATGAATATCTGAACTAAACTGGAAGAAGAAAGGAAAATCTGAGCTAAACTAGAACAAGAAAGAAATAGCTGAGCTTAACTGGAACCAGAAAGGAATATCTGAGCTAAACTGGAATAATAAAGGAATATCTGAGCTAAACGGGAACAAAATATGAATATCTGAACTAAACTGGAACAAGAAAGGAATATCTGGGCTAAACTGGAACAAGAAAGGAATATCTTAGCTAAACTGGAACAAGAAAGGAATATCCGAACTAAACTGGAACAAGAAAGGAATGTCTGAGCTAAATTGGATCAAGAAAGGAGTATCTGAGTTACTGTTCAACTTTGGCCGAACAGACTCGCAAGTCTATACAAGTCAACAAAGGTCTTGCGCTCAAACCTAGTATAACTTGCGATGTAAGATATAAATTGCTCACAAGCTTGTGTCAACGCAAGAGAAACTTTAAATTGGTTTGAATCTAAACCTAAGCTTGTTCAAAGTCGATTCAAATCACTGCAAGCCCGTGCTAGTCGGTGCAATATCTGTAACATACAAACTAGGAAAACTTGTGCTGACCTGAACTTACTTTTCTTAAGTTTGGCCAAAGCTTAACCCTATTTAATCTCGGGGTGTGAGACAACAAGACCAACAACAACATTTTAATGCACCTTAATTTTGATTACAGAAGTAAACAGGAAAAAAATTAACACAGAGGTAGGTGCTGGCTACATGGAATAACCATAAAGGATTAAACGAGCGAGGCAGCCAAAATTGTTGGTTAACTGAATTTGGTTGATCGATAAATAAATCAAAAACAAAACAACAATTATACATACATAAAAATAAATAGAAGTAAATAAATACGTAAATAAGTTAAACAAACAAATAAATAAATAAAAAGTCATAATAATATATAAAAGGGTGGAGAAACTAATATGATATAATATAAACTGGCCGTGAATGACTTAGGGGATAGTTTCTTTTTTGAGTTTGCATCATAAGAGTTCCATAATTTAACTCCTGATAATCCTTATGTTAAAAATGACATAATTAGTTCTTGCTTTCGGTGAGTGGCTGAGAGTTCACGCGCCAAATTTAAACCTCTCTAAACGAAGGAACCTTTCAGGGAAGAACTCCAAGTTTCTAAAACTTATTAGAGAACATTGTATGTGTTAAACTTGAGTTTATTAATAAATATCTTTTTGTGGCAACCAGCTTGTGACTGACAGGTGACAGTACTTTCCTGGATTTTTCTGCTTTTTCGTAAATTATAATTCTTGCTTATTAAAGTCCATTCCAGCAGTTTTCCATTCACTTTGGGTCAATTACAATCTTTCTCCGACATCATCAAAAAGCCAAAGATGGCCGTAATGAAAACCAGTATAGCGGATTTCTAACATTTAACGTAGTAATCATCCTTTAAGACTTTTAAAACCACCATTCGTTTTGCGTTGGTTGCATAGCAACAAGTGTGTTGTATTACCTTGTTGTCGCACCTGCTTGCACGCAGTTGTACTGCATGATAATTTGAATAAGTTATCTCAACCAATCACAGTTCGCGTACTATTTAATTTGAGCAATGAAAAAAGGTGCTTATAAGTTGGAAGTCTCGGGGACTGAACACAAACCTGGCACGAATGGGAATGTCGGCTCCGTGATAAGACAACATGCCGAAACCACTGGCCACGACATACACCCTAATTATGCAAGCATTTTGGAAACAGACGTGAAAAACAAGGACAAAAGGCTATTTCTAGAGTCATTACATTCATTCCTGGACAAGAACATTGTTAATGAAAGAGCACCTTTCTCAAAGGTTTATGCATCACTGGTTTCCTCCCTGGAAGGCAACGAACGATGACGTTGTCTTAGCTACATATTTGCATTCCGTGGCTCTTGCAGAGTACAATTCTCTGAAGAAGACCGCAGAAGGCGGTCGAAAATTCAGTTTTAACGCTTTTAGATCTGTTGCAAAACTTTTATTTTCAAATTTTTAATCATGGACACAGATTTCCCCAACAGTTTTATAATAACTATGTAAATAAAGATCACTCTCAACTGTTTATTCACCAATCATTGTTCTCCCAAGGGGTGGAATCAGGGATCTAGTAGACCCAAGGAGGTTAAGAAGTTTTTGCACTGCATAAGTCGCCATGTGTTTACAAGCTCATTCCTGCGGTATTCCCCAGTAACTCTACCCGATACAGACAAACTACTCACAAGTGCATAAACACTGCTTTTCAAAGAAGCAACACTTATGTACTAGAAGTGTTTCGCTAATATCAGGAATGTGTCATTGTTCATAACATCGTTTTGTAGTAAAAGTTTTGGTTAAAATAGAAATATAACGTAATGTAACAATGCTAGTAATAGTAATAATCATAAATTTAAACTTACATAGTGCTCTTTATTTTTTTTAATAACATTCAAAACATAGAATATACCCTACATTACAAAAATGTAAAGTTAAAACGTTAGCTTTCCAGGAAGGGATACGATGCCATGTAGTGAACAAAAGCTTGGTTTGCGAGTAGACGAAAAGGTTATACCTTGATCCACCAAAGAACGAAGACCAGTGACATTTTTGATATATCGCAGCACTAAACAGTCAAAACAAATTCCATTTGCAGACACAAAAGAAACCAACGCGGAGAGTATAATCTACGAGGAATGTTTTAAGAATCTATTGTATTTTGCTTCCATTAGGTAAAAAGAAAAGATATTTCACTTTCTTAAAACGTAGATCTTGGAGAATACTTATTAGCTATAGTGTCTTAGATCATAGACCAACTGTAAGATAACCTCTTGAGTAAGCGAAAAATTGTCAAGTTTCAGAGCCGCTCTAGCACACCACGCTTATAACAACATAAACTGTATCGTACCTGACAAGAAGTACTTCGTAGTCGCAGAATTTCTTAAACCGTTTTGCTCGTCATCCCCTTTATCTTTTGCAAGTCGCATTAAGTAGCTCAATGTGTTTTTTGAATTTCTATTCAAACATTGTCTTCTCGTGTTGTCAGGAAAAATCATTAGGTTGTTACAGGCAATTGTCTGTTTTCAATAACTCCAGCTGGACAGTGCACAAAACAAATTCAATCACCCAACGTCTTTATTGCACTATTTCTAAGTGTTTTATCAGTGAGGAATTCAAAAGAGTGACACAAAATCTACTAATGCGACAAAGCCAAGCAAAACCATTCTGAATTGCTTGGTAAATTTGATTCAAGGGAAAGAACTAAGTCACTGATAAAATTTCCCAAGGGAAACTCGTTAAGCATATGTGAGTTGGTGTAAGTGCTTTTTCCTAAACAAAGCACAATTTTCAAGTGTTTATGGAAAAGTTTCCCAGATTTCCGTAGGCAATAACGAATAATACCCTCACTACCCAATGAATTTAACCACAAGTTTTCAAAACAGCAATATTAAACAAATCAAAAGGCACATTTAATATCTTCCTTCTGCGTAAGGCACAGTGTTGAACTGGAGTAAACAGGCGTTAGATTATAAACTTTTGAAGGTGTATGGAGTTGTCAATAAGTAGTTGCTGTTAACATGTGATTTGCAGAAAAAATACACCTGTAATCGAAGTAGCCATTCGCAAATACATGTGCCGTAAACTGATGTACGTCTTCATCATTTCAATTTCTCTGCGAATATAAATGTATTCAGTACTTATTTTTGTAACAGCTATGAATTATTTTGCCGCAATATGAGCAATGTACACTGATACACGTATACCTTTTTCTTAGGTATTTTGCATTACACCGAGGTTTGGAAAACCAAACATTTTCATTTGCACAAACGTTACGCAACCACTGTTCCATATAAATGCTACAGTGTTTTTAAAAAAATACGTACAATGGCTGCACGTTTAAATAAAATGGCAGATTAATCGGCTGACTCGCAAATCAAACTAAAACTTCATTGTCAGTTGGAAAATGCACAACTGTGCCTTATAAACATCAACTCGAGTAACATTCACTAATGATAATGCCAAGAGTTACATAATTTACGCGCCAAATGCAATTTTGTCACAATATATGCTCTCTTTATCAGCCTTGTTTTCATTCCTACCATCGTTGTGTGGTTTTTCTAGTCTTCTTGTTTCATAACATTTTAAGTGTGCTTTGTTAGTACGACTCAGCGCATTGGACCGCATTTAAAAACTTTCCTATATTGATCAAGGATATCTCTTTTTTTGTCGTTAAACAGAATGACATTTACAGCGAAAATAATTTCAATTTGAAACACAGAAACAACGTCGGCTTGGAAACTGAGAGTTTGGCCTGAGGTTGGCACCCTTAAGCGTATAAAGAAAATAGTGGTTCTGTCTCCGGCTCAACAATTCTTGTTTTAGGGATCACACTCTTTAGATTTGGTCGGGTAATATCAGGGGTTTGTTGTCAAACCTGTATATGAACCGAAGTTTTGAAAGGAAGTTTAATAGAATATGTACGGGTTGCAGGTTATCGCGCCTAGTTCTACAATGTTTTATAAACCCGAGCAAAGAAACATACCTGTTTGGAAAAAAAGGCAATGCAAACAAAACATTATCATTTTTTGATAAAATTTAGAGGAATAACTTACCTGGAAAGACGTGTGCTTCTTTGAAAAACCTTTCAACTCGGAAAAAACGGCTGCATAAAATACGAGACAGTAACTTTAACCTCCTACAGATACCGTACCATAGTGAATGACTCGCGAGGCTAACCTGTGTCCGTTTTAATAACAAGATTCATTAACCACGGCACTATCTCCGTTATAGATAAACATGATAAGATTTGTTGAGATTGAATGAAAGTTTAGGCCTGATAACATGCTGGATAACGGACAAGAAAAAAATGTTATCGAATTTCTATCTTTCGGCAGTTTCGAATGACAACCAAAGTCTAACTGCATCCAAAATTACGCGCTGAAGTGTTAAATTTGAATTTGAAACAAAAATTTACAGAGGCTCTTACGAAATTTTATTTTAAGGCATATTCCTGTATTTATTCTCAAAGAATTTTCTGGAAGCATGCACAAAAAATATTTGTGAGCAAAGTGTTGCAAACACTGACAATGATATGGCAAAGACTGAAATGTCGGACATTAATAAATTTACATTTAACAAAAACCCAAGCACAATCTTGATACATTTTTTCTGTCTCTAAAACTTGTAATGAAAAAAGTAATGTGATTGTTCTCGACAATATACAGTACGTTATTTTTAGCATGTGTTGTGATCACATGAATTAAGTTTTGAACCCACTTGAGTCCATCCTACTTAAGGAAATTTCAACAGTTTCTCGAAACAAAACGTTCACATATTTCTTTCTTATTCTTTAAACATTTGATAGTTTTACAGCTAAAGCCAGTAACACATTTAAATAATTGGAATATTCTCATTTGTTGAAAATTTAACTTCTTAAAAAGTTTTGCTTTGAGAAACAGAAACCTGATTTAAGAAAGAAAACATCAAAGAGGCTTTTACGATCTATAAACGTATTTTTTCTGTATCGTAATCAAAGAGTCAAACAACCAAGATAACTATAATTTCAAAAAATGAATAAATTTTTATTAGCTTCCTTTTGCAGTCTGCCTGAGGAAATTCTTCCTTAATCCTACTTTGGGGGAAAACCAGATAATAAAACAATAAACAAAAGAGCAGATCAGAGGTGAGTTAAAACTTTGCCCTTTTCATTCCAACAAAATGTGGTATCCTGCAATCAAACTGTTACTGCACACAAAAACTTGAATTGAAGAAAAAATGTTTAAGAGGTAAGAGTTTCAGCTCAGAAAAGAAAAAACAAGTAGGGTTTTTACAGAACATAAAATGTTGTAATAACAGACGTATGATTTTATGTTCAAAAAATCAAAAACCATTTTTCGGTTTACTTTTTTGTTTTTAGGTTAAGATGTTGAAAAGAAGTCGATGAGCAACATTTAAGTGGAAATATTTTTTAAATTAGTTTCTGAGAGTTTTAGAAGCATGAAGCTTATTTAACAACAAGTAGCTTATTTTTCACTTTTATAGAACAATAACTTTTCTGTTTTTTGAAAGTGCAAAACTAACCAATGCTTATACTTCTTTTGAAGATAAGAAGAGAAAAATTAAAGTGTTCTAAGACCTTAATTAACTGGTTTTGGCAAATAGATTTCGGGCTATATAGAGTGGAAAAAGTTGAGAGAAGAGATGCAATTTCATTAAAATTTTGTATAGACTTGATCTTGATTTTTTTGCTTTCTTAGCAGTTACAAATTTATCAGAGTACAGCCAGAAAAAAACCAATATAATATTTTTTGATAATGTTGTCATGGGTATGATACGTAAAATAATAATTTTACAATTAACATTTATGAACATAAAATAGCTTCAAGGCAATCAAACAAATACGCGATACAGTAATGAAAAACTGAGGCTTTTAAAGCAATTCCGATTGACAATCTCTAATCTGTCAATATGACACATTTTAAGATATTACGAAAATACGTTATTGAAACTATAACAAGATAGAAAACTACTGCTTTGAAGTTCTACTTAAATTTATATGAATTTTTGAAAAAGTTACAACATTAATTTAGAAGTTGTTCTGATTGTCACAGCGACAGAATCTATTTTACCAATTGTCACATTTTCAATTTTCATAGAAACAAATAGGTATTGTTATTGGCACAATATGACGTCAGTAGTCTTATCCACGACACTTGTTTTTAATAGATTATCACTTTCTACAATTACAGAGGAAAAAAAGAAGCGATCCAACATGCATTTTTCTTTTATAATAAATGTGGAAGGTCCTACAGAACTTATGATTCAAGCTGTATTTAGGTAAAAAAGAGGCAAGGTATTGGGGGAAAATTTGTAAATTAATCGTAGACTAATTTGAAATTGAAACAGCAATACCTTAATCTTCGTTCAATTAACTATAAGCGGGCATCCGTTTGATGTTTAATATGGGAGATAAAAAGATTTGGCGAGTCTAATTGTTGGGAAAAAAGAGTTAAACGACGAAAACACTAAATTCATGAAACTGAAAAAAAGGTAAAATAGTTCATCGCTGTTGCAGAAAAATTCAAATTCATTTGTTATCACAGAAGGTAAGGAAAATATATTTGAAGGGTTCCTTGGATGAAAAACACTTTTTCTCTCACACAATAAAATTTAGACCCAATTTTTAAAGTATTGTCTTAGCTAGTATGGAAGTTAAAAATCGATAGAGCTAATGTTAAGCAATTCAGTTTGACTATTTATTGAGTTTGAATTTCCCGCTTGCCGCCATGTTGAAAAGTGATGTGCAACAGTTTGCAAGGCAAGGCTCCAGCCCGCATAACAAATACAAGCAAAGTGAACAATCAACATTGCCGACAGGCGGTCTGGCGTTCTCATTTGAATATGTGATAGAGTTTTTATAATGCGCAGAGTTATAAGTGTCCATTTATAGCTTTTGAATTGTGCTTACATATCGTCTTAAACAAGTTAGACTCTTTTTATAGTTAGCTGGCAGGACCGTTTGTAGAGACCGCAGTGGTTGGGAAAACCGTAATTTGTTTTAGTTGCATACAATCTTGATTTATTAGAACGTCTGATTTTTGGACTGAGAGCATAGTTTTGAGAATTTCAGCCTAAAATGTTCTTAAAACGTTCTTAAACATAATGGGCAGTATTGGCTGTACATTTGTTATTATCCATTCGCACAAACTAACCGGAAGCATAAACACGCTTTACTAATTAGCCGCTACCCTGGCCGGCAAGAAAGCAGTATAATAATAATAATAATAATAATAATAATAATAATAATAATAATAATAATAATAATAATAATAATAATAATA
>JAOBYH010065331.1:0-11838 GCA_025403525.1 Umimayanthus kanabou | reverse complement strand
CGACGAGCATCCCTGCCCTTTTTATATGGGAGCCCCCCCCCCCCCCTCCCTCCCCCGGGATCTGAGTGCGTTTTACTGTGATCAGATCTTATCAACACATATGTATGCAAGTTACTTATTACAACAACCGAAACGATATACTCTTTCTTGTGGTAGCCCACCCCCTACTTTTTCTTCTCTGTCGGTGCACACAGTTTAATTTCATGTTTATAGACATGCCTGATTCAAAATTGTACAAAATGGAATGACATCTTCAGTGATAAGTAGGCGATATGTCGGGACAACATTTGCACATGCGGGAGTTATATAAGGGATGATATAAACGCCGGCAAGTTTCCAAGATGGCGCCAAAACAATATCGTAGTTGGCCTTTGAGAGTCGTCGAAAAAAGTTAAGTAAAGCAGCAAGTTTACGTGTTTGAACCTTTCCTTTTGCAAGCTGTTGTTCCTTTTTGCAAGTTTTTAACTGTTTGTTTTGTCAGCATTGATTAGATGTAAGTAAACGGACTTGATTCTGGGTAATAACGGATCATGATAGTAGGATTTTGAGCCCCTTGGGAAGGGGTTACTCCCTATGTAAAAGGGCGGAGGTGCTCGTCGGAAAAGCCGTACTGAAAATACCCTAAAAAATACCTAACCTTCAGATTTTGCTACCCCAAAAAGTACCTCAGTAGTTTCAAAATACCCTAAAAAATAGCAGAAAACATTGTGTATAAAATATGATTTTTCCGTAAAATACAAATCAAATACCATTTAAATATTGTTAGCCGACTTAGCCGTATACATCAAACACGTTTAGTTCTAAATCTGCGCCTGGATTACGCCTAAAACTGATGAATACCAGACGTTTTAAATACTTCGCTCTTGCCCAAGAAAACCTCTACAAATTACCAGATCGCCAATTTCAACCCCTAAAAAGTACGACGAGCACCCTCTCCCTCCTACTATAGGGAGTATCCCCCGGGATTTTCAGCCTAATAACGGATCACAAAAAAACCCTTTGAATTTTGCGGCTCGCGAGGCTCAAGCGGATTTCGAAATTAGCCAATGAAATCGCGCTATGAGACACGTCACTCTTTGTAAATTGAAACTTGGAGAAAGGTGGCGCCGGTTTGCCAGATCTCATGAAGGAAGAGAAACTAATAGATTTATGATCGGAATACCCGTGTTTATTTGTTGTTAGTTCTGCTGAATTCAAGAACAAGGATAAAAGGGAGGTAGCTCATTCAGAAATGGCAGAGAAAGTGGAAACAGACGGTACGTACTATTGCACTGGGAAACACGAATTTTTATTTACAGTCGTAGCCCAGACTTTTTTTGTAACCGTTTTCTTTCGTCGTCTCCTTCGGCGAAGAAGAAGAACAGCAAGAAGTACTCGTTCAACCTCCGCCATCTTTCTCCACAAAGAGTGACGTGATCTCATAGCGCGATTTCATTGCCAAGTTGGCTAATTTCGAAATCCGCCTGAGCCAGATTCTCACGTCGTCCGCACACGTTGAGATTTTTACCTCGCGAGGTAAAAAATATCAAACATGTCAGATATTTTCTCACGGCCTCGCGAGGCAAACTTCTCACACAATTTTAACCGCACACGTGAGGAAAGAGCTGAGCAAACGACCTCGCGAGGCTGAGAGCTCTCAGCCGTTTCCTGAAGTGTGCGCGCCGGCCTTAATGTTCAAAGTAAAGTCGTGATTCGTCATTTCGCTCCCTCCCTCTTTACCGCCCTGAATAATCATATTCATAGGACAGACGGTGAATGGGCTTCTGCCGACATCCAGTCCAGGCGTGGGTCGCACATGCCGCGGCAAAATTATCTGCTCGCAAAAACATCTGTCTTAACATTTCAATAGCTTTCCGCTTGTGCAACTTAACTGTCATGCAAACACATCATTATAATTTATTATACGGCAAAAGATTCTCACACAGTCAGAAAAAGTTTATAAAGATAATTATGAATTAAGGAATCTGTGTGCAATGCCACATATTCAAGAAACACGCACGTCATGTGACTTACGTTATATAAGTCACGTGGTGTGTTCGGACAAGACTCGAGTTTGAGTCGAAATTACACACAGTTTTTTTAATTTGTAATTTTTGTATAAACATATAAGTTATATTTAAAGCTTAGAATTAAAGGAATGTCTAATGACAGAAAATATCACAGTCGCCAAACGTTCTCTACCGCCGAGAAGGTAAAAGAAAACGCCACGTCATACAAGTGGGCGCGCACAATAGACAGATCGGATCCCGCTGCGACACTGTTGATATGGTGTTTAACAGGTTCATGAGCTCATTTTAAAATAGAGTTTTACAAAGTTGCGTAATAAGCTAGTCCGCTCAAAATTTCATGAGCAGGCATGACTTATCATAGCTTCGAGTAAAGATTCGAATTTTGAGTCGATAATGTTTGCCGGGTGTTTGGTGTTTCGGTTAGGTATTGCTATAGATGCCATATCTTTCAGGATCTACTGATATGACTGGCCGATTTAGAGACTTTGTCAGTTTGTGCGAGTTCATTCGCTTTCTCAAAATGCAAAAACTGTATATAGAAATGTTGAAATAAGTTTACCTCCTGAATTTGAAGGTCGTTTTATGTGTTTAAGGCGAATTTCCGCGATCAGAGTTGTTCTCCCTATTAAATTTAAAGATAACCACAAACGGCCTCGAATCCGTCTCCACTGAAATTAAGAACAAGGCACAAGGAGAACCCCACGTTAACGTCTTTATCCCAACATTTCTATTCTACATAATTCTTTTTAGGTCCTGCAATTAATATTATGCAGCATGACGTGTCCAGTCAATTAGTGAAACTGACTCAGGAGTCGAAACACACTTAGCCGGCCACAGTAAGAGCTGCATTTGAATTTTAAACTCGGATTAGCATGTGGACTCATATAGTTGGAACGGTTGGAAACAATTTCAGTCTTCTGGGCAAAATGTAGCAAATATAAAACAATCGAAGAAGCGGAACTAGCTACAGGGTCTGTGATAATTCAATAAGGGTGTCGGTTGTGAGCAAAACGTTTGGCGCAGCGCTTGCTCAGAAAGGTTTAATATCGCTTTAAAAGACCGTGGAAACGGAAGTTATTCGGATCTAAAAAGTTGCGAAACTGTCAGCGCGTCCAAGCAGAACTTTTGTGTTCTTTGTCGCTGCAAAACCATTCAATAAGACTTGACCTGCGTAGGATGGCTTCAGCTACAAGGACGCGACGTGCCGTGAGAAACGCATTGCCCACATCAGAAAATATGGAATCAGATACATGTGTGAAATGCGCCTATATCAGCGTTCCATAGTTGGACATCAGTTTATAGACTTTGTCCTGAGAAAATTGTTTTTATGACTCATACTGGAACAAGCCATCCCGTACAGCTTTTCGGCGAGTATCATTAAGTTTAAATGTTCTTAGCAACTTAATATACCAATCATAATCATATATCGATTCACGACTAAGTTAACTAGCGGATTAGAGGTCGGTAGAGATTAGCTAGCTTACTGTGACTTTTAAAAGCAACAGTAGTTGTTAATGTTTAATGAAAATTGGACTATAAGTCTATATAAAAGTTAATCATCGATGTATTAGAAAACTGACATAAATGTTGCGATTCCCCGATTTCTCAAGTCAATACTGCAGTGACTTTACGAAAGCCATTTCCCAGGGATCAATTCAGAATAAAACTTAATTTTATGCCACATTTTTTCATTACATTTACTCTGAGACTGATGAAGATCACATTCACAGCATATTTTTTTAAAACAAATATTTGAACTTTACCCTATGTATCAGTGTATATAAACCCCATCTAATCATGTTTACAGTTCGCCCAAAAAGCAGTATACGTAACTGTGTGGTTTTTTTTGTCTTTTATAAGTAACTTTTTAAAACAAGTAGTGAGTAGCAAGGAGCATTCAGCAAAACGCACGGTGTAAGCAGATGTTTTTGCTTTTCAAAATATTTTGAACTGAGTTAGTGAGTACATTGAACACTCTAAAATAATTCGTTGTTTCTTACGTGTACATGCATCGGCTTTTCGATTTTGTGAATTTCATTTCAGGTAATATAAAACCAAAACAATAGAAAGAGTTTTACGTTTTGACACCTGTAAAGTCAAGACTTTGATTCCAAGTTCATCCGCCCGGCCTTCATGACCGTGCGATATCAAAAAAGCTGTGACGTTCGCACGGTTGAATTACTTGCGCGCGCAGTTTTCTGTCGGTTTCCCGAATGACCCACAAAACACGGACGTGAAAGGGAGGCAACCAAACCATGTCATCCATTTCACCTTAGTGGGGTGGTATACGTCTCGGTTTTTCAATAGCAATATTATATATTTGATTTGCAATAATTTCCCCCCAAAATGATACTAAAACCATAAAAAATAATCCTTTCAAGAAACTAAGTTAATTTCCTCCACATATTATAAAAACCGAAAGCATGAATGAGAGTAAATGAAGAGGAAATTAACCCCTCCCCCCTGTGGAAAAAACCGCAATGACGTCACTGCTGATTCTCCGAACGTGAATGGTTTGGTGTCAATTGCATTCGCTCACGAAATGCGAAGTGACATAGAAACGAACAGACTTCCTGGTTGCACACTCTCAAGCAAACCCCGAGGAAAGAGGAGACACGCTGTAATAAGTAGCACATATGTGACTAAAAGTAACTGAATTTGGGTTTTTTTCGAAAGGTATAGACACGAGAATGGCTGGAAAATCGACGATGGAATTCGTAGTTGCGCACGATAAAAGCCATCTTGTACGAGAGAAGGTTGAACGGATCTCTCAACTCTTCGGTGTAGGAGTGAGCTTTAGTTCGCCGCAATCAAGTGCTGAATCAACCGGAGTTCAGTGGATAAGACTCCAAGGTGCTAAAGAACGTAGCGAAAAAGCAAAGGTAAGATTTTAGTAATAATCTTTTTGCGAGAAAACCTTCAAGTATATTGAAGGGAAATGATTAAAGTCATGCGCCATGAATGCATGAGACTGTTCATGCAGAGTCGTGTTTTTAAGACTTCCGCAATCGCTGTGGGCAGAGTTCAGCAGAGCAGTCTGAGAAAGATGGAATAAAAGGGTTTTTAAAACATGTTTGAACACATTGGATTCAAAACTTATGCTGTTAAAGTAATAAAATATCACCAAATCCATATTGCAGCCAGCATGATCATTTGACTGCTGTACTTTGTTTCGTTCCCAAACTCGAAGACTGAGAACGGCATTAATTGAAAGGAGTCTATATATCATGCAGTCGGTTATCAGACTTTTACAGAATTTACTTTCAGTTCCGTTCTCGGGCCATGGAACTGGGAAATCACGATCTATTCTCGTTCTCCATATTTCAAACTTGCCCATGCGGTCTTCTGCCAGTTTTGGCCCAGTTTGGCTTTCGCTTCGGAGGGCGCGCAAGTTGTTTGGTCCAATATTTATATTATCAGTTAGTAAAGGAAAGCAGACACTTTTCAGTTCTGTTAGGAAATATAAAACTATATAGTATAGATCCATGAAGGTGCAGCTGTAGGATTAGCTGAAAGCTTTTGAAATTATATGGCGTGGTTTCACGTTTCGTTTTCTCAACTCAAACGGTTTGCTTTTGATTTCAGGAGTATATCATGTCTCTGTGCAGTCCTGATTTGTCCACCTTTGTGTCAGTTCCCGATTCCGTTCAGAGTATTCTATATAACTCGCTGAACAAACTTGAATACGATTCCGGTGCTGTAATAACCTTCGCGTCAGACCGCAGAGTAAAAATTTGTGGAAGTCAAATGGCGGTGGTTATGGCTTCGTCAGCAATCGAAGACCTGAAGAACAGACCTGCCTTAGAAATTGATCCCGCCTTGAAGGAGTTCGCCATGAAACTGGGTTATACAGAACAGGACATTCAAGTTGTTGTGAAAAAACATGGACCAACGGTTAATGAAAATACGTTATTACACGAACTGATCAAAATATCTAGAACTGCACCCGTGCTTTCCGCGAGGGGTGTTGCAGCAAAGCAGCCCGTTGCCGAGCCCGAGAAGTTTCCCATAGCGAAAGGTCCGCCTCAACGTGATGTTGTGGCGCGCGGAGCCCCAAACTCTACATCCTCTGGCAATGTTCACACCGTAACCATGAACGGAAACAGAGTCGCTTATGACAAGTCTGTTAGCCCAACACCACGAAAAGATGCAGCGGAAAAAGCTCCTCTGGATAAACAAGAGGAACAAATTATGTTTCAGCAATTGCTTGGGAGAAGAGATGCGGCCACGAATGGAGATTCATCCTCTGGGCTGAGACACATTGTTATCGATGGCAGCAATGTTGCCATGAGGTGAGCTTTTTGTGGAAATACAAATGTAAAGTATGTACTGGGAGCAGTTGAATGGGTTCTCAGGGTTGATACAATTTTCCCAAAACACAAAACAGGATCATAGCTTGGGAAAATATTCAGAGGTTTTTTTTATTTAACATTTGATATCATTGTTTTGACCTCCATTTAGCTAGTTCCAGGGAGAAAGAATCCTGTTCAAAATCTTAGGATCTTTTATTTCGTGGAAATTGAAAGCTGATCAGAACTGTTCATATCAGTGTTCCTGAACATGTCTAGTAGAAGCACTGACCAAATTTGGGTAACGGGTTGCTCAGACAAGGTCACATCTTGTTCCTCAGGGTTAAAATTGCAGACGACTTCTCAGAAAAGATATAGTCTGTTGTTTACTAATCGCAGAAATCGAAATGCCAATTTTGAAGTATCGATTGTAACAGTTTTGTGGTAATAAGCATAGGCAAAAAAATTAGTATTTTGTGCCAGGGATAATACATGTAAAACTTGATTGTCCAGTGTTGCTCTTCTTGAATGATGGCCAATATCCACTGGCCCTTAGAACAGCCAATCCAGGAAGGTTTTATTTTTGGATATTTATTCACATGTCATCACCACTGATCAAAACAATGGAAAGAAGTCAATTGTGTGCCTGTGATTTGTAAACAGGAAGACATTCTTGGGTTACACCTAATTGCTTCAGCACAAGTGAGTTGCACAATATCAAAATGATCTTGAAAGCTATAAATTTAGGATCACATTTGTCCAGAGATAGTTTGACAAATCATATGAGAAGTGTATCAACCTGTTCCAAAACTTCATTGTGACTTCATTGGACTCTTTGAATAAAATAACCGTTAAAATCCATTAATACATTATGATTTATGTCAAGAATATTAAATATGCACATGTCCACCCCTGACAATATTTACATATTTGTCATATTACAGTAAGAATTTGCGAAATACAGTGGAATTACATTATGTTCCTTCCTCGCTTTCTTCTTTCAAGAAAACCTATTGAAATGGTTCTAATTTACTTAGTTTCCCAAAAACTCCTTGTAAGTCATTTCAAATTTGGAATTCCAAAAACTATGTAAAAATAGATGTGCATATTAAAAGATTTGTGGTCAGTTGCTGCGGTCCATTGTTCAGGTTATCTTTTTGTTTTCATGGTTCTTGAAGTTCGCAATTTAAGCTAACCTAACAAAGATCCGTTTTGTTTTGGCTTGCAAATAAAGGCATAAGTTAATGCAAATCATCATGGTTGTTTGATCACAACTCTTTGAAATTACTTGTGGTAATTGTTTGAGTTGGATTGGTTTGTCTCAGAGCATCAAATGGTTGTTTGTAAAGATTTAAACCAAATAGAAAGTTCAAAGTATTATATTGTGGTACAAAGCTGGAAAAGCAGAAACTTTAGTTTCCTTTGCTTGACAATGTTGCTGTCATCAAAATTAACTGTTGATTTTTTTTGTTTTTAGTCACGGCAACCAGGAAGTGTTTTCCTGCTTTGGAATTGCCTTGTGTGTGGACTGGTTTAAACAACGGGGTCATAAAGACATCACAGTGTTTGTGCCTCAGTGGAGGAAAGAGGTGCCTAAACCGGATTCTCCAATGACTGATCAAGAGATCTTGTCAGACTTAGAAAAAGAGAGGATTGTTGTGTTTACACCTTCAAGGCGAGTTAATGGCCGCAGGATAGTTTGCTACGATGATAGATTCATAATTCGTCTTGCTGCAGAGCATGACGGCATTATTGTCTCTAATGATAACTATCGGGACTTGGTCAATGAGAATCCAAAATGGAAAGAAGTGATTGAACAAAGACTTTTAATGTTTTCATTTGTTAATGACATCTTTATGGTTCCTGATGATCCACTTGGTCGCCATGGGCCGACACTTGATGACTTTCTCAGGAAAGGAACAATTGCACACCCCAGGGTATGTCCCTATTTGGGAAAGTGCACATTTGGCCTCAAGTGCCGGTTTTACCATCCTGAGAGAGATCCAGCAAGAAAGTCAGAATCTAGCAAGCCATCTGATTCAATGGCTAATAGAACTGTTGCCCAGCCAAGTTACGACTCCAGAAGAAAAGTGTCTGTGACAGAGAAGCCATCTTATAGACCCCATGATGGAGCAATGTATGCTGGCCAGGATACTCGAGGGGAACGCACATTTGTAGCTGGTGGGGTATACGATTGCCGGCAACCCGCCCCTTATCCAGACTACTATCACCAAGACTATGCAAGGGTAAGTACAAATACATAATTTATTTCCTGATCTCAATGTGTGTTTAACAGAAAAAAAAATTATGATACTGTCTATTGTTTTGTCATGGAAACCTACAACCCTGTCTTACTATTATTTCTCACAGGAAATTATTCTGCTTTATAGAAACATGAAATACAGTATTAAGAACAGTCATGTTTGTAGAGGTCGGAGTGAAGTTGGTTGAAAAGAGATTTTCCATGACACCAGTTTAACCATGATTTAAATTACTTTACAGCAGCAAATGTTGCCAGTGAATGGAGTGCGACACCACCCATACGTCGACCCAAGTTACTATGGTCCAGTTCGCCAGATGTCACCATACCCACAGGCACAAGGGCTTGTACATGAGCAGCTTACCGGCAGTGGAGCAGACCTCAACAGACAGAGGCAATCGGAAATGCGCATGAACCATTTTCCTGATGTACTTGATGCTGCATCTTGGAACAAAGACAAACAAGACCTGTTTGAGCAGCTGAAATCGATTTTCTCCCAATCTGAGCAAGAGGATGTAATTCGCCGTATTGTTCAGAACAGTCAGGGGAAAGACCTACAAACCTTAGCAGCAGAAGTAGCTAATCAGGTTGATAAGTGAGTGCTATGCTGCTGTCATAATTTTTTGGTCTTGAATCATTGTAGAGGTTGCTTCTAATTTCTTTGATTACTAGTAACACACTGATTCATTAAAGAGTTTCATCAGGCGAGAAAGCCAAGTATGGACACGGCTCCACTGAAATGTAGCTTTATGCAGAAAACATTTTGACTACAGCCAATTTTTACATGTCTGTTAGTGTAATGTGACACACTTTGGCCACATATTTTATTTTGAGCTGAGCAGTTACGGTATATCATTTGAAATTGTTATATAATAATTATGTACATGTATATAAATATGTATATGTATATTGTAAGATGAAAACTTTAGGCAAAGGGTTACGTCTGTGGAATCATGACAAAATTGAAGCATAAATATCAATTTGTTCAGGGATAAGTTTCAAAAACTTGCAAAAAAATTATATTATTTTCAATAATTATTAAGCTAACATTCAGTTGTTGAATTTGGTAAAAAGCAGGTGAATACTTAAATTTAAGTAAAATTTTCTCTCTGTGAGAGAATCAAGTCATCCAAGAAATGTGTTATGATCTCAAAAAGCAGTGTATCAAATAATGATGTTTGAGAAAGAGCTTGCAATCTACAGTAAGATGTCACTGTTTTGCATTTGAGGATATGCCTCAGAATCACTCTTCAGTGCCAGAGAGCAGTACTTCAGTCAAGGCTTGTTTTGAAAACATTCTAGCTTATGTTAAAACAAATTGATGCCAAGTCTTCTCTTAGTGTAATTATTATTAATATTCTCAAGAGTTGATTTCAGATTGCAAGATTGCAAGTTGTTTTTGAAGGTCATGTGGTATTGTCTCAATGAGACAAATAGCTATTTGCAGTGTTCTTAGTAGTAATATGGTGATAAAAGCTGAATTGTAAAGGAACTCCAAAACCAATGCAATTCAGAGTGGCTTGTACAAAGCTTTAGGTTATGTAGTTGGGGATGTAAGGGATATGAAATTGACAGGGTAATTGGGAAAGTACAATGTTTGTACTTTTATTTGCAGTTTTAGTGGCTGAATATTTAATTCCTTGGGGGTAAATGGAAGAATTTGAAAAAAGAATTAAATTGCCCAAGTTGGAAAATGGGGAATGCACAACACATGCTATAAAAAATGAAAATGAAAAAAAGAAACGAAAAAAATACAGCCCAATTTTTAGCGGAAAAAATTGCAACCAAATAATTCTCTTTCTTCCTACCGAACATGATAAAATGCCCTTTCCAAAAGTTTTGACCATAATTCTTGTGTTAGATCTTATAAGTATGCACATTTTTTTTGCCTCTTTAAGGAATAAATGTTGTTTCACAGATTTCCAGAATCTGTAGCTGTGTGCATAAATGAACTGTATGAAATGATATGAACTTGCTGTGCAATTGTGCAAATCTATTAAAATGTTTGTCTTCACAAGCAGCTGTTTCAAGTTGATTTAAAGATAGTTTAAATATAACCTTTTCCTGCTTATTGTAATTTGCAAAAACCTGAGAAGTCTCTAAGTTTTGAATCAGCTATAGATAACCTATTTAATGACTTTTCATCATTGGTGTCTTTTGTGTTATTTTTCTCAAGTTTAAAAGGGGAGAATTTACTTTGATGTTTGATGTTGTAACAGGGAAAGTGTTGGCAATTAAAGTTTGACAAAAGATGTAGTTTGAAGTTGAGCTACCAGTAGTAAGCTGTTAGAGTTGTTTTCTTCTCAGAAACCTGGGCAATCAGGTAAAAACTAATTGAAGTTGTATGGTGTAAACGATATTATATCTGAGGTTGTTCAGTTTCATCAGGGTGTGGTTTCTTTAAACTTGATTAGTGATAAACCAGGATAAAAAATACTGTTCAGACCAGATTGGGTTCAGCTGTGTTTGAACAGCAAATTCACATGGATCAGTTCTAACAACTGAATTCCAAGGGCAAAGTATTTTGCAAACAGTCACTAAAATAATTCCAATTAAAATCCAGGTTTGTTACTGATTTATTTAAAGTGAACTTATGCCGAGTTTTCTTTATAAATTTTGTCTTGGTCTATTTTTGTATAAGGTAATTTCACCTTTTCCTCTTGCTTGCTCGATTGGCTGTTTGTCCAGGTTGGTACTTCAGCGTATAATGAATTAGTCTGATGAGTCTTTTGGTTGCACACAAGTTTGAGGTATATATGTATCACTCGAGAAATGTTAAAAAAAGTGAGTGGAGGGAAAGAACCACCGTTATATGTAATAAATTGTTATTGTGCAAACATTAAACAAATATTTAATACTATTCAAGTTGTCCAGTTTTTGCTCTTTGTGGTCCACTATGTCTATGTTCTTGAATCTGGATCTAATTACTTTCTTCAGTTGATTTACTGCTCAAATATTAATTGCTTCCCAGTTTTTCTGTGTACCGGTAAATATCTTAAATGATAATTTGGTCATATAAAAATAAATCGAGCTTATTCAAAACTTGGTGTCGAAGAAGTGCAGGCTTTTTTTAACTTCACAACTTTGGTGCCATGAGGAGGTATGATAATAACCGAAAAACCATGGATAAAAAATAAACTCGTGTATACTTTTGTGGGATTCTACTGCATTACTTAGCTAGAGTCAGGCAGAGAGGGCAAATGCCCCCCCCCCCCTAAAATTTGGTCCGGAAGTAATTTTTTTCAGTACAATTAGCAAGGCTGTAGCTAACATCAGGCAG
>JAOBYH010065220.1:0-11839 GCA_025403525.1 Umimayanthus kanabou | reverse complement strand
AGTAGTCCTTCAATTATTTTTCTTTTGAAGAGAGATTGCAACTGCCCATCATATCAGAAATAACCCCACTCATTCTTCATTCAGTGCAATCTCTCTTCAAATATAGTTTAGGAAGAGTCTTGTTGGTTTTGGGAGAGGGATAGAGATGATGGCAGCGTGATCAGACTAGGAAGCTTGGCCTCACGTAGGAAGTTAGTTCATCTGAACGCGTGCGGTTTCTAACTGTGGGAAGGGTTGGACCCGTGACATGCTGCGTAAGATAATTAAACTCCAGAATACCAAGAAAAAAGAGCGGATATTTGGAGTGTTGTCCACGTGGAAATTGAAATCACCGACAAATGGCAATCTATCAGACGATACAGTTAGGCTCTTTAGGGGAACAAAGAATTTTTGACAAGTACCAATGAAGGTGAGCATGTTAACGTCTACAGACGTTAAGCGAACTTCATTTGGTTCAGGCACTAGCAAATAAAAGTTAATAAAACTATATAAAATCAACTATATTACGGAATTTTTGAAATATACGGACTTTTGTTTTTTAAACTTACTTACATAGTTTCTTACATACATACATACATACATACATACATACATGCATATCTTTAATAGGTATTTCACGAATCAAGAATGGTTTTTAAAAACCCATTTACAATCAGTTTAACAAAAAAACAAAAAACGAAGATTCATAAAGCTCTTTACAATTTCATAGTAGACGACTTTAAATATAAAAACGAGAGAAAAACCTACATTGCGATCTAAAGTATTTTAAGGAATTCGGCTTTTAATTTACTTTTGAACTGTTTAAAATAATCTATTTCATATTTGATAGAGTTGTCTCACTCGTTCCAGACTCTTACTCCTCTGTATGTGAATGTTCTTTGACCAGTTGTTGAGCGGTATTTCGGTATGTTTAATTGATTACAGTGTCGAGTGTTTCAGTTGTGCACTTTTGATCTAAAATAAAATTTTTCGCGTAGGTAATCTGGAGCTAGCCTGTTTAAACACTTAAAAGCTAGAAGGTTGTCCCTGAAACGAGTTTGGTGTTTGACTGGGAGCCCCTGTAGTTGGTTTAGTACCGGTGTAATATGGTCAAATTTACGGGTGCCGCCAAGGATTCTGGCTGCAAAGTTCTGTACAGATTGAAGTTTCTTTATATTCTGCTCCGAGGTGTTACCCCAAACTGATGAGCAATAAAATAACTTATTTAAAACGAGAGCATTTATAATTGTCGTGAGTGACTTGGAACTGAATAGGTTATAGTCTGCATAGTCTATGTATATTTTACCATGTAATATATTATTACATATTATCTGAATAGGTCATAGACTGCATAGTCTATGTATATTTTACCATGTAATATATTATAACCCACGTTCGTATTTTGAACGAGCTTTTTAGCTCCTGGGCGACACGTGTTTAAATAAAATACTGACATCGATTGATTGATAGGTGTTTTATATTGTTTATTATCTCGGAGCATAGGCTATCAACCACTGATCGCCAACGCACCCGTCCACGTTCTTTCAAGTTCTCCGTGTCTCTCCTCCAGCTGTTCCTTTGCCGCCCCTTTTTCCTTTTGCCCTGTGGGTTCCATGTTAAAACAAATATCAAAAAACCGCTATTTGGATATGAACATTTCCAACATTTTGAAAAAATTTGAAGACGTAGTTTTGATTTTGATAGCAAAACTAAATCATCTGCATACAGCAAACTATATATCATTAACCCATTCGGGAGGGTGACGGATAACATTTATTATGATTAGCAGTTATGTTGCAGTGAATATGGTAAGTAGCTAGCAAGACTGGAAAAAATATTGTACAACAGCAAAGTTATAACTCTAAATAAGAACTTGCGTTCTGAATTGTATTCCAGATCTTCCAGGGGAATACGAATAGATTAACAGTGGTGACGAACTTCATTATTCCGCCAATTCAAGGGCGGTTCATCAGAGTTTATCCGAGAACATGGTACCTTCACCGCCCATGTTTGAGAATGGAGCTGTACGGATGTCCTCTCAAACCAGGTCTGAATAATTGCTTTTTTATTTGCGCTTGTAAGCAACGGGGGATGGAGAGGACTAGTGTAAAGAGAAGAAATCTTTGCCTATACGTCAATCGATCAATTAAATCTAGAACGGCCAAGTCATTTTCACTAATAAATCAACCAAAAGGAGGTCAAAATGACCCCTCCCCCAGATTTTCCAATTTGTTGCAGATAGAGAATCAAGCTTTGGCATGTGTGCAGTTTTGGGTTAACTAAATGCTTTTCATTAAAACAATTAAGTTTTTTTTAAGAACTGTTGCTATGGCAACATTCGTTTCACAAAGTATTCGTCATCTTGGCCACCACCTCCGATTTTAGAAAAACAATCATTTTTAACAAAATTGTAGCAAATTTTCTTGAACTAAGTAGAAGACATGTGTTTAAAGAATAGAGTGGAAAAGTAGAAATAAGAACAGGTTTTGTCAAAAAATTACTATTAACAATACTCATAATCTTTTATTAGGAAAACTTTCATCACATTACAGTGGTTTTCAGAAAGGTCCTATCTAAGATTAAAAACTCTAAGTACATATAAAAAAACACTAAACGCACTTAATTACATCTGGTATTTAACGTTTAAAAACAGGATAGAGTATAACTAACGAAAACTATTTACATCTGCTAAGTAGGCGTTGCTTAAAAATTCGTACGCTTGGGGCCTTTCGCGTAACAAACTTTAACCCTATTCAGACCCGGCTCTTCCTGGGCTGTCGCAGACCAGGGGGGAAGCACATGGCCCCCTCCTAAATTTGGTAATATTATGAGTATAATTATAATGAAACCTGGCACGAATATAAATTGATCAAAAATAAGCCGATTTTTGGTGTCATTAACTACGTACTTTGCTATAACGTCTCGATGACGTCACAAACTATTGTGATGGATGATCATGACTTCTTTGAGCTATGGAGGCACTTTTCAATAGTTAATGGTAAAATTTACCAAAAATGTATTTTTCAATAAATGTCTTCAATAATAGTTAATTTAAGTTTTTGTAAACAAATGAATGACGTCACAGTGACGTCATATTTTTTCATTGCTACTTTTTGTAGAAACGTTTCAATATATAACTATTGTTTATCTTAGGACTTGGAACATACGGATATAAATCAAGAGAGAAAAATTTACTGGTTAAGCTATCAACGTGAGCACAAATTATTCATACAACATTCTTAAAAATTAAGGGAGATGTTACGATCGCAACAAAAGAAAGACTCACATATATGCTGACCAGAGATACATGTATCTTCTATATCTATTTGACTTATTAAATTAAGAATTGCACTTTTACGTTAAAACTATACCCCTTACGAGCTGAAAATGTAAAATATCAGAAAAGTGCTTTTCAATCATGGTGTTACCATGAAAGCAAATCTGCTATGACAAATCGAAAAATCTTTAGCTGGATGCGCCATTAAATTTTGGGAAAAGCCATGTATTTTCATCACTTTGCTGCAATCTGTTGAAGAGTTATTAAAAATGAGAAGTAGAGGATCAGAAAGCGCCCCTTCCCGTCCAGATAGTGTAAATAAGAGAACATGCTTGATGACGGAAGAGAGGCTACCTAGAATTATATACAGCAAAGTATTGCAAATACATTTTTTAACTAAGATAGTAGTTTTTATCTTGCTTGTAATACAACCGTATTTTACAAGAATTCGTTTGTCGTTCAAAGATTTTACTACAGTTCGAGCAATCTATTTTGTTTTTGCTTTCTTTTTCTCAACGTGTTCTTTTCAACTGTTTTCACTACGTTATTTCGTTGCCAAACCCAGTGTTACTCTAACTGAAAATAAACAAATGGAAGCCTTTAGTTTACGCTGCCTTTCTGGGGGAAGGAAAGTCGCCACACTTACCCTAAGACATATTCAAGTGTTTCTTTGAAAGGATAAAAGCCAGTGCTATGAAACTTTCCAACTTTTCTAAGAGCACATCTGACAATTTAACTGCTATTAAATCAATTGAATTAAAGCATTTTTTGACGTAACGAAAATCCCACTCATTTTTTCTCTCACTAACTACAAAATAGTTTCATTGTTTCAAGAACAACTTCAGCTTTGCCTTGCCTATCCATTTAAAAAATGTAAATAACTACAAACGAAACATTCACTCTTGTAGAGTAACTTACTAATTGAATCTATTTTACTATTTGTAGGCTCTCCAAAGATAGTCGGACTGGCAAAACTAGTTGCGAAACCGAAAGGGTCAAATGTTTCTCTCCAGTGTCTTGCTAACGGGTTCCCCTACTCGGACTACAAATGGGTCAGACGAGAGCCACCGTACAACTTGACGAGAATGGCCAGCGGTCGGTCACTGGTGCTAACCAACGTCACTGAGAAAGATGATGGTGTTTACACATGCGTCGCCTCCAATGCGGTCGGGAACGATTCGTTTGACGTACGAGTCAGTGTACAGAGTGAGTACTGTAAACGATGATCAGTTCGCAAACTACCTCCCTCCCAAAGAGACAGAAAATGGAATAAACCCAAATAATAAAGCCAATTAATTCTTCAATTGTTCCGATACATTATTTCTAAAACCTATCAACTATGAAGCAGCAAACAAACAAGCCCAATAAAAGGCAACGGTAATTCGAGTTTGCTGAAGAGGCTTTTAAAACACCTGTTAGATATTTAGATTGTTTGATTAAAAAGGCTAATGATATTAAACCTTAAATTAAGAAATGTTGATTTCATGTTTCTTAACACACATTAGTATATGACAAAGATACTTTGCGCATTCTAATGTTCTTGAGCTTTCTGAATTTCTCATATGCCCACGGGCATTACGTATTACTGTTAAAGACCTACGCGCGCGCAAAACTTAATGTGCAAGTAAAGAATTTCCACGGTGTTATTGCCGTATAATAAATAATTACTAATCTCAGACGTTCGGTCAGAACAGTAAGGCCTCGGTTTGATATTTCCTGTACGGACCTCACTATTGGTCAATAAACAGTTGATTGTAAATACTGGATTCCGATTGGTTGTTAAACTGTAAATATTATTTTATAATAATAATAATAATAATATTAATAATAATATTAATAATAATAATGACATGCTTGATAGAACATTTTAAAATTTCAATGCGCTTACAAAAGCTAAAATACTACTAAACGTGCAATTGATCTGAAATACCACTGCCATTATGCGGTTGAAAAACTTCAAAAATTAAATGAACTACACATGAGAATATTTTTTCTATCAGAACACAATTGTGAATACCATTACAATTATAACCGAAGATTAACCGAATTTATAAGAAGCGTCAAAAAATATTTCAAAGTACATTACATTTATTTTCATCAACAATTTCTGAAAGTTTTGGGAAATTAAAAGGAACAGTACTTTATTTCTATCTCTGATCATCAGTAATTGCCAAAATAAAATTCTCTGAAAATGTTAAGCAGTAGTAACGATAAACATCTGTGTTTGTCTAACCTTACATTATCTTGAAGGGAACTGAAAAATAGATGTGCAGCACAATAAAGTTGTTGGAATGTAGATTTCGGGGAGAAAAGGATGGTGAATAGGGGGTAGTGATTATAGGGGGTAGTGATTATAGGGGGTAGTGATTAGGGGTTCGTGATTAGTATATCAATCTAAACTCTCGAAGCCATACGAAGTATGTAGCATTTACATCACTATGTATGTCGGGTACAGAAAACCATTCAGTACATACTTTATAATTTTATCTGAAATAAATTTTAACAAAATAAAAGCATCAGTTCTACTTACCAAACTCCAATAAACTAGTTTTTATCTAGTAGGACAAAAAAAGATGATATGTAAAACTTCTGAAATTTTGATTATTGTTCCAAGGTTTATTTTCTTACTATTAATAATAACAGCCCCTGCCTTTGCATCAGCTCCCTTGTACGATGCCAATGTTTTGCTTGTATAGTTTCTTAATTTTAGTTTCACACTGTAGACTTGCCATATCTCATGATAGCGCGGTGAGACGAATGTTTTAATTCTTGTTCTTGCCACCTGGAGGAAACATCTTTCAGTCAAGTCTTAAAACTGAAGCGAAACTTTAAGACTCTTTATGTTAATCAGTCTTTTCTTTTGCAGTATTTCCTTCAGTGATCCGTGGAATGCTAAAGACACAGATCTTTATTAGTGGCAAAGTAACAATTCTTACCTGTCAAGGGAAAGGAAATCCTCGGCCAACTATTGCGTGGTTGAAAAATGGACAGAAGATCACAAATAGTAGCAGAGTGATGCTTTCCTCTTCAAGATCTGGAAACAAGTTGGTGACATCTGAATTACTGATCACCGACACAAAGTTTGAAGACAGTGGTGTGTACACCTGTGTGATTGACAACACGATGGGCGGAACCAACAGTAGTGGGACCCTTTTAGTACACGGTTAGTGTATGAATTGAACCACGAGCGTAAAGTGTTGAACAGTGTATACATATCCAATTAACACAGTTGCGGGATTAATAACAATGAAGCCCTTATATTTTTTGGTAAATGCGTGAAAAGTGCATAAGGCAATTGAAACCTTGTGTATTGACAAAATAATTAGTTCATAATTCGTGAACGAACAACAACAACAAAATTGAAATAACAAAGACAAACTATTTCTCAAATATCATTTTGCAAGTGAAGCATTAAATACCAGAGTGAATGATTATCTACTATAATAATCGCTAACAACGATCTGTGTTTGATGTTGCAGACAATCGCAAAACGGTTGTCAAGACCGTAGTTAACGTTTTCCAGCGGGTTGGGGCAAATGGAGTATCCCTTTGTAATGGTAGATTTCTGTCTTTTTCGGGAATATAACTGCATCCTGTCCCCTTAGATGTTCAATTGGATGTTTAGTTAGATGTTCAGTTAAATGATCGGTTGGATATTTAGTTAGATGATCAGTTGGATGCTTAGTTGGATGTTCAGTTGGATGTACAGTTGGATGTCCAGTTAGGTGTTCAGTTCAATGTTTAGTTGCATGAATGTTCAATTGGAAGTTCATGTTGGACGTTTAGTTGGATGTTCAGTGCGATGTACAGTTGGATGTTCAGTTAGATGTTCAGTTGAATGTTTAATTGCATTTTCAGTTGCATGTTCAGTTGCATGTTCACATAATTTTTCAATTGAGCATTTAGGTGATATAAAACTTGCAGGTGTTCATTTGAATGATGTTCTTCTATATGGTTTCGGTTTTTCTTGTGCATGCCCTTCGTGCTTTTTGCTCACGAGATCACTATCCAATATCGAAAAAACAGAGCGACACATTGTCGTTTTAGAAGTTTTAATTTCATATTTCAAAGGCAAAACACTTGCAAAGCACTTGCGTTCACCTTCGATGATCCTTTTTAACAGACCCCGAAAAATTTTCCAAGAAGTAGAATCCATCTTATTCAGAAATTTCCAGCAGCGGTCTCGACAATCCAGCTAAGAACTCCTAGTGAAAAACTGTAATATAAATTTGATCCAATAAGGCGAATTCCTTGCCTCTCACCCACCTTCGAATTCACCCAACTTCATAAACACTATTTACCTGGCTAAAGTGGTTACTCTCAATACGATGTCTTTTACTAGGAATCAGATTTAAATACAGGTTGTCTGGTTTTACAAATTTATTTTGGCTTTCATTCTGTTTCTCTTTCGTTATTAACAATCACTGAATTATTTTTGTAGGTTCCCCTGAATTCACCAACACCCCCAAAGATCAAGTTGTTGTGAAAGGAGAAAACACAAATCTCTCGTGCGCTGCAACTGCCGTCCCGTTACCGCATATACGTTGGAAATTAAACGGGGAATATCTGAATGGCTCGATGGTCGCACGAAACGGGACGTTGGTGATAAGGAACGCGGGTGAAAACAAACTGTATGCAGCAAACTATACATGTGAAGCTTCAAATTCATTTGGAACAAAATTATCAACTGCACGACTCACAGTACACGGTAAGTAAGTTGATAACTTTAGAACTTGTTTTACATAAAGTAAATCAAACAACTGTACCTAGCAATGAAATAAAAATTGCTAATTTCTATTTTCTTGTTGTGCTTTGTATATTGGCTGTATCTTTGTCATGATAAAAAGAAGTGTCATCAGGAAAAAACATGAGCGGGAATTGCTGCAAAACTCTTTATGTTATTCACTATTTTCTTTTGCAGTATTTCCTTCAGTGATGCGCGGGATGATAACAAAACAGATCATTATTAGAGGCAAAGTAACAAATTTTACCTGTCAAGGAAAAGGAAATCCTCCGCCAACTATTGCGTGGTTGAAAAATGGGCAAAAGATCTCAAGTGGTAGCAGAGTGACGCTATCCTTATCGGCATCTGGAGACAACTTGGTGACATCTGAATTAGATATTACCGACACCAAGTTTGAAGACAGTGGTGTGTACACCTGTGTGATTGAAAACACAGTGGGCGGGACCAACAGTAGTGGGACCCTTCTAGTACACGGTAAGTTTGTGAATTAAAGCAGGAGCTTGAAGTGTTTAAATGTACATAAAGAGCCAATGTTGTAATTTGACAACACGATCCCCGAGACCAACAGCATATGAACTTTTTTACTTACTTCATGGTAAGTTGAACAACAAGCTTGAAATACTGAAGTTTTGTAAAGAGGGAAAGTCGGAAACTCATGTGTGTTATACTACATCGTGGGCCAGACCAACAGCATATTGATCCTTTTACTTAGTTCATTGTAAGTTGGTGAGTTGAACAACGAGCTCGAAGTATTGAAGTTTAAAAAGAGGAAACTCTCATGTGTTATACTACATCATCGGCGCGCGGAACCAAGACACTTTTACTTACTGAGTTGAAGAACGAGTTCGAAGTTTTAACATTTATAAAGAGGAAACTCTTGACTACTTTGTGTGTTACACTACACGGTGGGCTGAAGCAATAGTAATGAAACCTGTTTGTTTATAATAGAGTTTACTTAAAAGGTTCCATGTGGAATTGGCTCGATGATGGCAGTTCACTGCCTCCTCTCCTCTCCTCCCCCGCCACCCCACCACCACCAGCAGGTTAAAAACCACTCTTTACCAGGCTAAAAGGACAATTCTAACAATATACATTTACTCACATAGAATCAAATAAAAATCTAGACTATCTATATCTCCAATTTCATGGCCTTCATTATTTTTGTTTTATCATTGATAACAAATTGAAATATTTCGCAGGTCCTCCTGAATTCACGCTCCCGCCGAAAGACCAAACTGTTCTAAAAGGTGAAAACGCAAGTCTTCCCTGCGCCGCAATCGCCGTCCCGATACCACAGTTCCGTTGGAAACTAAACAGAGAATATCTAAAAGATGCAGATGTTGCGCCAAACGGAACAATGGTGATAAAGAACGTTGGCGACAACCACTTGTATGATGCAAATTACACGTGCGAAGCATCAAACTCTTTTGGAACAATAGTCTCAACTGCACGGCTCACAGTTCACTGTAAGTCAGTTGATAATTTTTAGACTTGTTTCACAATAAGGTAAATGAGACAACTCTGTAGCAAGCAATGAATTAGAAATTGCTAACTTTTATACCGTAATACCTCAAAAAGAAGCGCAGTGGCCTTAATCTCGAGAAGCCCATCTTGAAAAGAAGCTCCCCTCTTGAGTTTACAAAAGTAATCTCAAAAAGAAGCCCATTTGCTTATTTTCCAGACAGTAAATAATGCGTTTCGTGTTTTCCTTAAGTATTATTTGACACTAAGCATATTTTGCGGTTACAAAATTGTATTGAAGTCTTGCTTATTGTTTTATATTTCAATATTTGCAGCATTCATCTTTAAAAGAAGCCCACCTCTTCAGTTTGCACCAGTAATCTCAAAGAGAAACCCCACTCGAAACAAAGCCCATCCAAGGACTTTAAAAAAGAAGCCCAGGGGATTCTTTTCGAGGTTTTACGGTATTCTTGTTGTGCTTTCTAGATTGGTTGTGTCAATACGAAAAAATAAGCGGGACTTCCTGTAATAAAAGTCTCTAACTTCAGTTACTTACTTTTCTCTTTTGCAGTCTTTCCCTCAGTGATTCGCGGGATGATAACAAAACAGATCATTATTAGAGGCAACGTAACAAATCTTATCTGTCAAGCAAAGGGAAATCCTCTGCCAACTATTACGTGGTTGAAAAATGGAAAGAAGATCTCTAGTAGTAGCAGAGCGACGCTATCCTCATCAGCATCTGGAGACAAATTAGTTACATCTGAAATAGCGATCATCGACACCAAGTTTGAAGACAGTGGTGTGTACACCTGTGTGGTTGAGAACACGGTGGGCGGGACCAACAGTAGTGGAACCATTTTGGTACACGGTAAGTTGGTGGATTGAACCACGAACTTGAAATAATTCAAAGGATAAAGAGCCAATATTTATTAATTTGACAACACGGTGTCCGATACTAACTGCAAATAGTTCCGTTTACTTATTTTATTGTAAGTTGTTGAGAACAAGCTCGAAGTATTGAAGTTTATAAAGAGGAAACTTCTTTTGTGATATACTACACGGTGGGCAGGACCAACAGCAAATGGTCTTTCACTTAGCTCATTGTAAGTTGATGGGTTCAACAACGAGCTCGAAGTACTGTAGTTTATAAAGAGGAAACTCTTGCGTGTTATACTACACGGTAATCGGGACCGACCGCAAATTAAGCCTTTCATTTAGTTCATGGTAAGTTGGTGGGTTGAACAAATTGAGCTAGAAGTACTGACGTTTTTAAATAGGAAACTCTTCTATGTTATACTAAACAGTGGGCAGCACCAAAAGTAATAAACCCGTTTATATTTTAATAAAGTATACTGAAAATTTTCGATTTGTGATTTATGCAATGATGGAAGTTCACTGCTCCTGTATCCAACAGCTTAAAACCACCATTTACCTGGCTAAAAGGGCAAACCTAACATTATATATAATGCTCAAATAGATTCCGAAAGAAATATAGACTACTTGTATCTACAAGTTTTCTTTAGCTTTCCTTATCTTCTATTTTTTTTAATCTTTTATATCATTAGCTAATTTATATATTTATTTTGCATAGTCTTACAAAAGAAAAAAGGTCATTTTCATTGTGATTGTCAAATATTGAAATATTTTTGCAGGTCCCCCTGAATTCACGCTTACGCCAAAAGACCAAACAGTTCTAAAAGGTGAAAACGCAAATCTCCCCTGTGCCGCAACCGCCGTTCCTTTACCACAGATCCGTTGGAAAATAAACAAAGAGTATCTAAAAGGTGCAGATATTAAACCAAACGGGACACTGGTGATAAAGAACGTGGGCGACAACCACTTGTATGAAGCAAATTACACATGCGAAGCGTCAAACTCATTTGGGGCAAAAGTCTCATCTGCACGACTTACGGTTCATAGTGAGTCAACTGCTAATATTTAGATCTGTTGTACCATAATAATGATTTTAACCCTATCCAGACTGGGGGGGGGGAGGCTGAATCAGCCCCCACCCCACTTGCATTTTTTTGACATAGGTAGTTAGCTATTGCCATGGTAACCAGAAGTTTTAACGCAAGATCAAATTAGAAAAATCTGACGTCATCATTACATCACAGTTAACACTAACACTCTGTAGTAAGAATAGATCGCAAACATTAAGATACCTTATAAAAAGATGATTCTGTAATCATTTTAAATAAAAATTGGTGATAGAGAAGAAAACAGGAACAAAATGTAAAAACTATTATGATGACGTCATGACGACGTCCTCAACAATAGGTCCTTAATTAAAGTATTGATTGGTAGATCACCATCCAATTACTACTCCTGCCAATTTGCGTTGTAATTCGTTCAATAATAAGGAAATTATGGAGGGG
>JAOBYH010065109.1:0-11839 GCA_025403525.1 Umimayanthus kanabou | reverse complement strand
TTGGTTTCTATTGGCTATGAAACAATGACTGTCATCCGAGCTCGCGCATGTGCAAAGCCGTGAAAGTGCCCTTTTAAACAGCGGGAATCAATTGAACGCTTCCTTGTTTTATAAATAAAACAAATAATATAAGTAAAAACAACAACTATTATTATAATTGTTATTAATATTATTATTACTATTACTGTCACTATTATTATTTAAATACTTGTACAACATTTACTGGAGTGATGTAGTATTACCTTTTTGTACATGTAACGCTGCTTTTATGAAACGCAAAGTTTTGTAAGTACAAACAGATAATCCATTTGACTATTATGAGTCAAAGCAAAGTTTAGAACAACTTGACGACATTTGGGCCGTTGCACTGATTTGCATTTTTAAAATTGAAATTGTCTGGTCACACTCCTACTCTAATGAAAGTTATTCCAAAGCAAACAATCTCTAGAAATAGACGCAATTAAATATGAACAGGAAATATTAATGTTTGTAGCACCTTTTCTCAATTGGGAATTTGGTTAATGCTGAAGTATCTGAAACTCTAGTTGCTCAGGTAGATTAAGCATTGATCAAAATGATTTAGAGAAATTTTACTATCTTGAAGATATTTTGTTGTTAAATCAAGATACTTTGTAGATGTTTATGTGTTTGTTTTTAGAAAAATTATAGGTCGCGTGACTAGCCCATATTGTTATAATAATCATCTACGGAAGGAGAGAGTCTAGTAGAGCAAGGCATTCCATGATCCACAGCCTCGGAGCAGCAGAGGAGAAAGAGAAAATCGCCATATGTTTTTGATCTTGATTGCTCTACAACTTGAGTGTTTGTACTATCGTCTATTGGCACGAGCAACCGTTTTAAAATACATGTAAGGATTTAATAAAACAGAAATTGATACGAGTGTATGGCCTCCAATAAATACACTATTTTCGACATCCATACAACAATCAGAGTGCGCGTTACATATTTGTACTTATGCCTTATTTTGTAATGTCTTTTCAGGTTTCCTTTCCAAGTTACAAGCCTGTAAGTTACACAGATAAGTTTGTTTTGAAGGAACCTCTTTGGCCTTGGGCCGATCCTGACGTCACAAACATGTGAGTAATGCCTTACAACTGTGTAGCATAGTAACCAAATCACTCCATCAAATCGGCAAATTACCGACTAAACCAGTAGTTAGACAAAACTACTGGTATACTTAGTTAACTTTAGAACATATTATTTCTCTTAGTGAATTTCCAAAAACATTTTTTGACCCATATTAACGTAAAGTTGAAATTATAGATAGCTAAATGGTTTGTTGAGCCCTCAAAGGTTGTTTCCACTTGGCTAGCACCTTACAACAACGCTAGTTTGTATATCACTTATACCTAGCGATAGATAATTTTCATTGTCATTTTTATAAGAATGTTCTTAGCTTTCTTCATGCAAGAGCTCAGTCTCGAATGTTCGTAAAAGAGTACCTGTTGATGTCGGGGTTTTAAGGTAGTATACAGGGCATGAAATAGGAAAAAAATTTAGAGTGCCATCAGAATTTGTTTTGGCAATCCAAGAATATTTTGGCTTGAAATTTTCCCTTTTGTTTGGCCTTCCAAATATTTTTTGGCGTGCCAGTTCACTGTTTTGGCCTGTCGATTGGCACTTGGCACGTTGCTATTTCGCGCCCTGCTATTGAGCATTTTCACTCAATCCCAAGAGACATAAAAGACAAAGAAAAGGGCGGCCATGTTGGTGTACCAAACAATAGAAGGTGATTAATATTCTATTGGTAAAAGTACACCAACATGGCGGCCGTGACGTCGAGTGAAAACGTTCTATAGCATTTAAGCAAAGTTAATTTCTTGTTTTTGTTTTCTCCAGCCCTATTCAAGCTCGTCCAAAGTTCGAGTTCAACAAGCTGGATGCACCGTACAGAGTGAATCGCGCCAGTCACATGGGGACCTACAAAATTGCCGACGGACTGCCGCTGTAAGTCTTCTTTTGAATATTCTAATTTCCTTACCTATAGACCACTTTCATAATACGTTCCAGTGACCATAAACAAAAACTTTGAGTCGAGGCCAGAAAGGCCAAAATACAGCAAATGTATGAAAACTTGGAGCTTGACCTCGACTTGAAGTTATTGTGTATGGTCACTGGGGCATATTATGAAAGTGGTCTATACTAACGTTTGTTCAGTAACTGTGCTCAAATGATGGGTGGCTCCTCCTAAAATGGTCTAGGGTTGGACTAGGGTTTAATGGAGCCGAAACAAACTATAAAACTGCACACATTATAGGTATCTTATTTATGATCAGTTACTGATTTGCCTTTTATTTCAGCAACATAATAGTTGTCTGTACGGTGTAAACTATCTTCTGCAGACGTTGATAAACGAGCAGATTTCAATTTGAAGTTATTGTTTACATATTGACACTTTCGCGGTATTACTATGACATTTATCAAGTAATTAAGTGATATATAATCCATTCCGGATATTAGGTTCCAAATAAAAACAAAAACAAATTGCTCTCGGCCCAGATCCGACCGTGAGATGAAACCGGTTCTTAATCAAAATATAAACAGTGACGTGACGTCATCAGAAATTCCTTTATTGCGTATCAACTGCAGTTTCTTGCTGTCTTTGTTTTAGATTTTTACGGCTATATTCTGTCTTCGTGAACGTCTATGCTATTTTGTTTTGTCTTCTCCGTTTCATATGTCCAGTGATTATATGAAATTTTGGAACACTCCTGCTATTTCACTTTAGTTTATATAGTAAATGCAGATATTTGTCATTGTCTCTTTTCAACCTCCTAGCAATCATCTTTTGCCACAATACAATGGGCAGAATGGGATCGTTTGTCGAGGATTGCTGGGTCGTTTATTCTATTGTTCAGTTTTTGTCTTCCCCGTTTCATATGTCCAGTGATTATATGAAATTTTGGAACACTCCTGTTATTTCACTTTAGCTTATATAGTAAATGCAGATACTTGTCATTGTCTCTTTTCAACCTTCTAGCGATCTTCTTTTGCAGCAATACAATGGGCAGAACGGGGATCGTTGGTCGAGGATTGTTGGGTCGTCTATTCTATTGTTTTTTGTTTTTTCCGTTTCTCCGTCTTCTCCGGGGTTTTTTTTCGGTGAACAGTCCTGTTATTTTACCTCAGTTTATATAGTAAATATACAGTTATTTGTTATTGCCTATTTTCAACCACCTAGCCATCTTCTTTTACAGCAATCCAATGGGCAGAACGGGGATCGTTGGTCGAGGTTTGCTGGGTCGTTATGGTCCTAACCACGCCGCCGATCCAGTCGTGACTCGCTGGAAACGAAACAGTGCCGGGGTCCTGATGGATAACGGCAAGAAAGTGTTGGAATTCGTTGCCATCCAACGCAAGGACAACAACCAGTGGGCGATTCCAGGGGTATGTAGTGAACAGTAATTGTTACTCATCTTCTCACTAAATTTGATGAATTGACTTCGCCCACAATTATACAAATCACCTAATAGGTTCACAAACCATATAAAACTTAAAGGTACATAAATAACCTAATAAGTAAACTAATAATCTTATAGATACACAAATAATCTTTCAGGTATACAAATAATCTAAGAGGTGCACAAATAATCTAATAGGCAGAGAAATAGTCTTATAGGTTTACATTAACATCAAAGGTACACAAGTATTAAATCATATACGTCAGAAGTAATCTCATAGGTACACAAAAATATTTTATCAAATCCTCAGGGTATGGTTGAACCCGGACAAGCCATCAGCCAAGCACTGAAGGCGGAATTTGGAGAAGAAGCGATGGCGAAACTGAGTGTTTCTGAAGAGGAGAGGGAGAAGATCACCAAGCAACTCAACCAGCTGTTCCAAAATGGAGTCGAGGTAAATTGGGCTACCTTCCTTTGCTCGACTGACCTCAAGCAGCAAATGTTCAAAATAGGTTGTCACTGATAGTTTTACCTGAACGAAATTTTTGGAAAATTACAAAATTTTATGTATTCTCTTACCCAGATCCCACGCGGCCTACGGCCAAACAAAGGACTCTGACCCCATGAACGAGGCGTCCAGAGCGAGTGAGATCTGGGTACGAGAATGAAATTCATTGAGAGCAGTCAAGACAATGCGCATGCAAATAACATGACACGGTTCTTCAATAAAAATAGAAATTTAGAAGGAGGCTCATTTCTTTTTTGGTGGGGAACACATTTTAATACTTTGTTCTCGGGGGAAGCTTGTTTTTGGAACCAATTTTACGGTCTTCTCTAGTGGTGTTCTCGGTGGTTTTACTGCAGGTGTACAAAGGATATGTGGACGATCCTAGGAACACGGACAACTCGTGGATGGAGACGATAGCTATGAACTATCATGACGACACTGGGGATGTCTTCAGTGCATTCAAGCTCCAGGTACAGTCGAACAGCAATCGCTTTCGGTTTTGCTCTTAACATTCTGTTTTGTTCGTATAACTGTATCTCTGTAAGTTTAGGTTTCGAAGTTTAACAGTTCCTTCCACCCCTCCACCTCCCAGAACGTGCAATGTCCCACATCACCAAAGCCACAACGACCTGTTTGGCCAAAACGTTTATTTCTATATGCTTCGTCTAAATCATAGTTGATAGAACTAACTGGTTGTGAAGCTCAACAAACTTCAAAAGGAGTGTACAAAGCTGCTTTGTCTTAGGTTGAACGGACCGTGAGCGTGCACACTGTTTTGTTCAATGTGTTAGTCCAAATGTTTTGACTGGTTAGTTGTTCATATGCATTTGAACACCTTTTGTGTTTTGTGCAGGGTCAAGGCCAACGAACAAAAGAGATAGAGAACAAAAACTGAATATAACAAAGAAACTGGTTGAGTTTCAGAACCAGTTCGTACTATTAACTGTAATATTAGAACGAGCTGTTTGAAAACACAAATGCATTCTTCAACCATTGCATTTCAGCATATTATGTTTGCCTCCGTATGAACAAGTGATTCATAAAATGAATATCCCAACCATAGAACGACGAACTCTCTATCCTTCCTAGTGTGTCATGTCTGCATGTGGGCTAAGCCGTGAACACTAGCTGTAAAAACATTTAGTAAGAAATATTTGCGAAACTATGATTACCAATAAATACTATTTATTAACCGAGAGTGAGGTCATTACAGGGACAGAACGTGGTGTACTGACCGAGCGATAGCACCGAACAGTGAAAGAACAATTCGTGTGATCATATAGGAAGTGACCACCACTGAAACAACAGTTTTTAGTCTTACATGAAGTAGTTGCGAAACCGGACGGATTCGGGTCGAGATTTTTCACGATTAGTGTACTGCCTCGCTGCGCTCGGTAGCAATAAGTTTAGAGAGATTGTCTTTCGACCCTTTCTTAGAGAAGTTTTTCGGAACAAGATCTGTTGTTAAAAACTTCGAAAGTATTTGAGATGGGTTCGACGTCGCTGGTCGAACGAAAACAAAAAAATTCTCAAGGAAACTCCTATTGGCGTACTCACGGTCGGAAACTGGGGCGTAGGAGCCGCTCTGCATGAAATCGAGGCAAATGTTCATCGCTGGGCCTCAAAGAAACCCCTATTGGCGTACTCACGGTCGGGAACTGGGGCACGATTAGGAGGCTGCGAGCTTGAATATATGGATAGTTTATTTCATAAAATACTTTGCAGCCCTAACCAAGCTGAACTAAAGTTACATTATTTGAAATAATCCAACACACTGTAATACTATCTACGTTGTATGTAAGCCGAGGCTGAATGTTCTTAAATATTTTGAGGATTTCAGCCTCAAATGTTCTTAAAACGTTCTTAAACATGATTGTTAGTTTTGGGTGTGCCTCTGTTATTTTCCAATCGCACAAACCAACCGGAAGCATAAACACACTTTATCAATTAGCCCCTAAAACATATTAATAAATAAAAATGATTTAAGCAAAGTTGTACATGTACAACACTATAGGCGATGTTGCACCGATGAGCATTAGTCGAGAAACAAAGTATTTCCATTATTTTATATAGTCTCCAAATTAAAAGTTCTTCGCCTTTCCTTAGCCTCGGTTATGTTCTTAGCATGTTATTATATTTTGGGCATTTTTCAGCCTCGCGTTCTTGCAAAAAAGGCTCTTATAAAAAAGAGTGTATTATTGGAAAAACTCACTCGATTACCTCTGAACTGTGCTTGTTGAGTCTAGACCAGATGCTATTTTCTCTTTGGAGTCGGCTTGAATACAAATTTTGTTGTGAAGAAACAGTCTTATATGGGGACTTTCTATTTAGAGTCGCGAAAAAGCGCGTAGTTATGACCAAGTTTTAAAAGTACAATCAGAGCTGTGAGCTAGAACTAGAGTGCTAGTCGGCTCTCCGGTGGGTTTGTTTTCGGAATTATTTTGGCGCGCGAAAAGCGAACATTTCCCCTTCTCCTTGATTTTCGCGCGCCAAAAGAATCACCGGAGACCGGCCGGCTAGCAGGCTAAGCTAGAACTTGACTCGACATAGTCAGTGGACGAATTCATAATTCAACGTAATAATTCAACTCAATATCGTTGTAGTTAGTTGAATAGCGCCTCGATTTCTATAAGCTCGTGAAACGCCAGACCCAGGCTCGTAGGGTAGCAGTTGTTCTTAATAAATTTTTAATCTTTTGTTATCTATCTGCCAAAAGCGTCACTCACTGTTTCTTGTTTTTCCAAAGCAACTCGAGTTTTCAAAATCTTATGCATTTACCGCTCGTGTATATAATATCATCATCATCTTGACTGATAGTTCGTGAAATACTGTACAAGCAGCGGTTATCCAATTTTTTCAGAAAAACGTCGTTTTTTTAAACGTCTAAAACAGCTTCCACTTCATTCCCAGGAACTAAAACTAACGCATAAAGAGTGTCACTAGAGGATGAACGCACTTGTTATCTATAGCTATCTATTTGAAAATGGACACAAGTATTGCAGTAGACATCTCGATTGCAAGGAATACATATTGGCTTGGCTTCAAAACACATACCTTGAGAAATGAACAGTTAAACGACCAGTCGAGATCAGCATCAAAATACTTCCTTCGTGTGAACGCACAGAGATCGACAAGCAGCTGGTTATAGCAAACATAATAAACGAGACTTCGGGCCCTATGTAGAATTACCGTAGCTGTTTCGATGTGCATTCTTATGAGTATTTATCATATTTGGTGAGCCTTGGGGCAGCAATTTCGGATACTGATTCCTATACTTAACCATAACATTGCAGATAATTGAGCTCACTTTGTATTTGTAATCGCATGGGACCCGTGAATTTAAAGAGTAACTTTACGCGTGCTTTCAAAGTTTCTCTTAATTGTCCGAGTCGCTAAAGAAACGAGGACAATTCGGGAACTTTGGAAACGGAAGTGAAATTAATCTTTAATTTCACGAGCCCCATGTGGTTATTTTTTTAAAGCACAGACGGCCAAAATATTTAGGTTAAAATATCAATTCCATTCCTTGCTCGAGCGTCATTTACTCGCCAGAAACCCTTGAAGTGCTACAAAATGCATAGTACGTATAGTTGCCAAACAACCAACAGACCAATCAAATACAAGTAATTCTGCCCCCGATCTAAGAAAAAAATGCCCCCGTTTTTAACCAGTCACCGTAAGTAACTTTGCCCTCTTCGCTGTAAGAAGCTTCAGGTAAATAAATATCGGTGACTCTAAATATGAAATAGCCGTACATCTACTTTGTTTAGAAAAAGACATTCGCCGAATACACTAATTATCATCATATCTCAGCCTTTTTAAGTTTTTACACTATATTCGAATAAAAAGCTTTAAAACAAAGCCTGCATGTCTACCAAAGGAAGTCATTATTAAAAACTGAAGTAGTGCTTTGAAATTCTTGTGCAAGATTTAGTTAATCATTAAAAAAGGCAATATATTACTGCAGCAAGATCTCTTATCAGAGACCACAAAAAACAATTTCACTTTTAATTTCAATTTTAAAACTTATTCACTTGAATTGCGATGACTACAACTTGCCTCAACTGACAAAAAAAATACGTTTTGTTAAACTTCGTATCTTTCAGATTTTGTCAGTTTTCAAAATTTATGGCTGTGTCTTCGATAATAGAACAGAAAGGATACTCTTACGATTCAATCTTCATATGCTAATTCTATGTTAAAATAATCCCTTTCCGCTTATTCATATTTGTTTTAGATATCGCAGACACCGCTTTTGGTTTTTACGGACACTTAAAGCAATAATACTGAAGTAGCAAGATGGTTATAGAATACACTTACAACGACTAAGTGGTTCTTCCTGTTTTTCATCCCAATAGAAAAAAGGTACCTTCAAAAGACGCTACAACGTTTGATGGCATCTTCATGGCGAGGAAATTGCCATTAACGCAGTTGCTACTTATTTCAGATGGATTTTTCCTTCTATTAAAACATTTTCAGAGTTTAGTCGCACCTGCTTTACAAAATCGTAGCCATAACAAACCGAAAACACTGGAGATTAACTAAATTGGGCGACAAAATGCTATAAGAAACAACACTTTTACCTTGTTTTCAGTTTGCAACAACTGCTCTATAAATGGAATTTTTGAATAGTTAACTTCGAAAATTGATAGTCAACTGTTAATCTAGGACAAACAAGATTTACGTCGGACAATACGATAGTTTGTAAGACGAAAACACGATATGCAATTAGTGTGTAGCAAAAGATTAAACTAGGGTCATTGCATTTTTATCTTAATCGAAAAAGGCGGATGAAGTTTCCAGGCTCGATTTTGCGTTTTCATTTTTTTCTGTTTCTGAAATTCAGTTCTTGTGGCTTAACCACACTTTGGGTATTTGTAGGTGGAGCAGACGCCCTGATATAAAATTGAAAGATATGGAGCTAAAAGAGATATGAGCCAAATTGAATTACAACTTGCTTATGAAGTCCTGAAAGTTATTCACTTCATTTTATAATCACTAGCAGCTAAGAAGATATTCTGCATTTGGATTTTCCAATCAGTTTTACAAGAATTATTTTTGATTTTAACATAATTTACAAGAAACTCATTTCCAAGCATAAACTCGGATGGGTTGATGCTCTAATATTCAACAGATGTTGGTTCTCAATCTAAAATCTTTCATTGGTTTTTGTGATATGTCTACAGTATTTCAAGAGCCACGTCGGATTTTTCAATGGAATCCATTTCATTTAAGAGGACTTTCGTTTCCTTTTATCTATTTCAACTGTTTCTCCATTTTTTCTCTAAATCATAATTCACTTGCCCTGAGATTGGATCACAGTTGTCGCCCTGAGGTGACAGTAACATTGTTCCTGCAATTCAATGTTCTCAATAGCTTCGTTTACTTGTCCTGAGTTTGGATCATTGCTCATTTCAGAACCCATAAAAACATATGAACACGTTACAGTAGCAACATTTTAAAGTCGAACCAGTTTAATATAATCATGTTTAGTGTTTGGTATGAACGCAGTATTAGTCCCGGTTTGTAAATCAGTTTCAGCTAGTCAGTAATTAGGTTTAATATTTCGGATCAGGAGGTTTTTGTACATGTAGGTTGTTAGCTTAAACGTACATGAAATAATTAGTCAATCGATCATTTACCCGTTTAACAAAACAACGCCTATAGAAGTTACAATAAACTCGTTAAGAAGCGCACCTGCATAAAATATGCCCACATGTACTTTGATTACACTGTAAGGGCCTGTTTAAATGAGAGTTTTCATCCCGGGAAGAAAGTCCTTGCTGCTATTTACATGGTTTAGTGGCGGGATGAACGCTTCCCGGGATGATCTCGTCCCGCTCCCAAACACCGGGATGAATTGACGTCCCGGGATAGAAAAGTCCAAGTAAACAGTCTCCACCGGGACGAAAAATCAAAAACCTGAAGGCGCGGGCGGGAAGAACTTGGTCCCCGGCTGGATCAGTTTGTCTCGGCGAGACGGATTTTGTCTGCGTCTCCCGAGGTGAATCCCTAGCCTCGTCCCCAGTCTAAAGCTTAGCGACCAGGCCAACGGAGCGAGTCGATGGAGGATGACTGGGGACGAGGCTAGTGAATCTCCATATGCAAACGATTTTTTTTTCTGTCCCGGGAAGAGCTCATCTCGGTTCTCATGTAAATGGGCCCTAAATAAGGTATTGTAAAATAAAACCAGTAAAACATATAATCATTTGCTTTTGATAAATGTTTTGATATTGATTGGCATTACTAAATTGTTCGACATTTGAGACACTGTTCTTTCCACTGACGATATTGTTCTTCCAGTTGATGAATGATACCAGGTTGTAGTTTGAGTTTCTTGTTACGGAGCCATGAACAGTAGAGCAGCTCTCTAAAGCCTTGGCGATACTTCTCGTTAAATATGTAATAAACCGCAGGGTTGATGACAGGGTACAGATTGGGTGCTAAGTGTCCAATAAAGTAAATTAGACACGGTGCTTTCGTTCTTAACGCTAGATGTTGATCAGCCACTAAATATGCTACCCATACTACGTAAAATATCAATACCACAATCACCAACATACACGTTGCTCTCTGGTCCTCACTTGCTCTTAGTTTCTTGGTTTCAACTGCCATATAACCATCAGTTTTCTGTCGGTAAAGAGACATGATGATGACTGAGTACAGCACAGTTAGTATAACTGCAGATGTGGAGGTCAGGCACATAAAAGTGATCCAGTTTATCTTTAGGACATACTTGGTGTATGATGGTGGTTCCCATTGTAAAACACAGTAGAGACCAGTGCCGTCATGAACGAGTGTGAATCCATACAAATAATGGGCCCGGAATAATACGGCAACAACCCATGTTAAAGCAGCAATTATGGCACAGGTCTTCCTAGAAATCAGAGTTGGCTTCATGGCAAACACAATGGCGTGGAATCTATCCACCGCAATTGCTACCATGCTGAGTATAGACACCGTGCTTGAAACACTCCTGGCAAGGAAGACAAACTTGCAGAACAGAGAACCCAGTGTGCCATCCACCAACCAGACGAAATCGCTATACACTGCACTTATCTTCCATGGCATAACAATCAATGGAAATATTAAATCAGAAATAGCCATATTCGCTATGAAGTAATTCACAGTTGTTCTCAGCTCCTTGTTCCTGTAGACCACAGCGACAACGAGTGTGTTTCCAATAAGTGACAAAAACATGACTACGGAATACACTGCGATCTTGACAGTTTTAGTTGGCATCGGACCACTGCAATCGTCGAATGCTTCCATAGTTTGATTTTCGTCGCTGTGACGTAAGCTTGCATTCAAACCAACCATTGTGTTTAGAGCCTAAGTATCAAACAGACAACAAGATAGCGTAATTGAAAATATGAGTAGTACTTAGAGGATTCCTTACTTCAAATATACACTGTACACTTGTAATCGATCGGAATTAAGCTCTCTCTCGCAGGGTTTCTCAATTTTTTTTTTTGCTTTTTAAATACAAGTTTTAACTTAGACTTATTCGTAAAGATTGAATTCTCGCTTTTATGGTTGTAAGGTAAGATTTACTCTTTCAGCGCATCTTTTATCTCCAAACAAAGAATATTTTCAAGAAAATTTTCCAGTACAAATACTTTGCCCTGACATTCCACTGCATTAGATTGCACTCAGCCAACATATTAGTAGTAGGTTTTTTGGAACGGATTAGGAAATATCTTGAAGCTGATACCGATGGAAGCAAGTGTATAGTACCCTTGTTCAGCCGCTACTTGAGTACTGTAATGTTGATAAAGCGAGACTGGTTATGAAACTCGCCAGTTTCTTAGGCGGTGTTTACATGATACCGAATCGAGCTTCATTCCGTTACCACTTCATCCGGTGCCACAGTGAGTATCTACATTCGTTTACATCATACCAACTTAAA
>JAOBYH010064998.1:0-11840 GCA_025403525.1 Umimayanthus kanabou | reverse complement strand
GTCAAACAAAAATAAAAAAATGAAAAGTTGTCAAACAAAAATAAAAAAATGAAAAGTTGTCAAACAAAAATAAAAAATAAAAATACACGTGTCGGGCTGGGGCTTCCGTATCAGTAACTGATCATCAGCAGGATACCTAAAATGTGTGCAACTCTAACAATTGGTTAGAGCTCCAATAAACCCTAGATCAATTGCAGACCATTTTAGGAGCCATCCACTATGTGAGCACAGTTGCGGAACAAACATTAGAATTGAAACCGTTAAATGAAAGTTTGCGTCTAACGTTTGACACTTCTGTTGTTGAAGGAGGCTATAGTTATCTTTTCAAAAACAACATTTTAACTAGAGATAAGATCCTCATTTCTGCAAAAACGTTTCAACTATTCGGGCTTGTTTACATGGTGGGGGATCCCGGACGTAGGCGAGGTAACCTGCCACCCGTGGTCGAGCACTAGCACGCCTTTACATGCAATCTTGAAGACCCAGGGTTAACGATCGATGCTGCCAGGTGATAAGTATTCAACCACAGAAGTTTCGAAATCGTGCGAAAAAATAATTGCAGAAATACTAGCCAGGTTGATAATAGTGAGAAACAATTGCTTGGAAACTGGCGGGCTTTTAGCTGTAAACGGATCCTCCAGAAACTGTTACCTCACTGCACATAGTCGAGTTACAGTACCCCACCTTGTGCATTTACATCAGAAAATACTTACAAAATCTCTTCCCACCTAGGCTGGTTACCCACCCTAGCTGAGAATGTAAATATGATCACGACGAAAAGAGATTTTTTGAAAAGGTGGGTTACCCCCCCCCCCCCCACCTCCCTGTAAACAGGGTCCTAAATCCCAAGCTGGCCACACAGGACAAACATATTGCAATCAAATAAGACAAAAAATATCAAAACTATTAAACAGTTACAGCTGTTTTATTGGTTCTAATTGAATAGTTACAATTTTTTTTACCTTTTCTGCCATTTTTAACAACATGGGTGTAAATTCACCCTTCCATTCAACTAGTTAAATTAGGACCTACTAGTCCTTTACTTTTTCAAAATGTTACATCACAATCAATGGTCTTCCATTTAATAAATGACATACTTAACTTGATTCTCAATGACTTACACTAACATTAACCAACAATTTCTTAAGAATATCACAATCAATGGTCTTCTGTTTAATAAATGACATACTTAACTTGATTCCAATGTCTTGGCTCATAATGGTTTGTAATAGCTTTTATTTTACATCATGCCAGGGCTAAAATGAAGCATGTAAATGGCTTGTTTAACTGAAGGTGCTATATGTAGATGTTAAACAGGAAGAATCCAACAGCAGCTGCACACCGGTATGCACAGTGCTGTCACTATCAAAATGAGCACAATGCAGTGACAGCCATGATGAATGACATCGATGCAACAGTAATATTACTAATAATACACATGAAAAAATTTCTCGATTCTGATTGGTTGAAAGCAGTGTAATTTTTTCTTAACAAAGTGCAAAAAAAGCCAAACAAAGTGCAAAAATACTTAACAAAATACAAATTGCAAAAAAACTTGCGAATATTTCCCTCCTTGAGTTTCAGAACTTTGCTGTTTGAAAATTTGCTTCGAACTGTCCACTGATGATTGGCAACTGAGCCGTTTGTAAATTATTATGGGTTGCATAAATAAATTATTCATCACATGACAAAAAGCGCACGTCGTTCATCACTTCCGGCAAGTTGTCTTCAGAATTTTTTCATGTGTATTATTAAAAGGAAATTATATGACTGTTCTCGTTCAATTTGGAATTTATTTGCACTCGTGGGTTTTTCAGAAAGCTCAAATTGCATTTGCCCTATGGGCTCATGCAATTTTAATACTTTCGGAAAAACTCACTCATGCAAATAAATTCCAAATTGAACTTGAAGTCGTATAATTTCCTTTACTAACAGTGCAGTAACAGTGATGCATGTGCCAGCACTGTTGCAGTAATGTATACATCGATTTGACAGTGATGTGAACACTAATGGTGCTATCAATTCATATCACGGTTTCACTAGTTTGTAAAGCACTGGAAAGAAAGTTCTAATGACCAGACAAACAGTCCCAGTTAGACTTGGTGCAACCAATTTACCCTGGTCTTCAGAAATATACCAAGACCTGTCCAGATTATCAGTGACATCAACAAACCTTCCAACCATGGCAACCTTATCCGGAGGTTTGGAAAAACAACTGAAAAAACCTGTCAAACTTGTGTTTCAATTTAGCAGATTTACACAAAAAGTTTTTCTTACACTTAAGACTGAATTTGATTAACATTCTCAAGAATTTCTGTTTTGCAAGTACACTAATAAACTATCCTTTTTCCTGTTTTCTTTGTTTGAAGTCTATTGAAAAAATCAAAATGTCCGTTGATAAACATGCAAGCTGAAATTCTTCCACGAATATAAAGATTTAAGAAGCTACTAAAATTATAGACTAGTGGTGCAAAAAGTTCAACTTACAAGACCTAAATATCTCAAAACCACAAACAAAATAATTATCAATGTAAGTAAATTAAAGTGAGCTGGGCAATTATACATTCTTTTTCTTTGGCAAACTGCAATTTGATTGTTAAGCTTCTTCAGGAGAGAAGAAAAACTTGGGTGAAACAAATTATATTTGTGGTTCAACAAAATGGTTTCTTATGCTACAGAGTGAAATATATTTAGTGAATGTCCTGAGAATCCAAAATAATTAAAAATCATGCATTGGGAACTGAAAACCACCTCCTGTATTCTAGAATGGCACAATGGGATCATATACACCATATTCATAAATGGCGGACACACGTAAAACAATGGGACCAAGTGCTTGCAAGCGAGGCTTGAGGTAAAAAAACAAAGGAAAACAATGCAACAATGCCTCATGAACCTCGCTTGCATGCACATGGTCCCATTGTTTTTTGCATGTCCACCATTTATGAATATGGTACATATTCACTCCAGGAAATTATTTTCAAATCTACATACACAAACAAAACTGTCCAACAAAGTAAGGAAGCTCTCAAAAACAACTCTAAATTATAACATTTACTTTTTCAATTCTGTGATCACATCAACGATCAACAAGAAAGATGCCAGATTTGCTCTTCAAATGTCCAAAGTGCTTACAAATACTGTCTATCAAAACTGATAAGTTGCTTCATTTCTCCTTTTCAAACTCCTCTAAAGTCTCATCCACTTCGTCTTTGTCTTCGGCCTGCTTCATCGTTTTAAGTCCAGTCAGCTTCTTTTCCAACTCACTTTTGCTTGAAGCATAGAGCATCTTTGGCTTAACCTTAACCCCAGATGGGCACCTACAGAGATCAATGCATCCGGTTAGACATTACTTTGGGCTGTCAACTCTCTTCCCTGATACTGATTTGGAACAAAGCAGCCAATTCATGTATACAGTGGAACCCCTTTTATGCGGTCACTAACGGGCCACAAAAATTTGGCCGTATTAATGGGGTGGCTGTATTAACAAGGTAGGATCAAATTTCATAACTTAAGGAGGGTAATGACAAATACATTGTAATAGTACTTCCTGAACATCCGTTCTCTCCAATAGACAACTGGAAATGTAGATAAAATTGTAAAAAGTACTTTAAATCATGTTGCAATACATAAAGTACTTATAAATATTGGCCAATAAACCGTAACTGAAACAAATTTTAGTAGCTTCTAGTATGTGAGACAGATGAAGGTCCAAAATTAAAGAGATCCACAAACAAAGAAGCAAGCTGCAAGGAAAAAAAACAAGCAATATTTTAATAATGAAAACGCTTTGCCTGGGTTTCGTTCTGCCTTGCAATTGATTTAACCAGAAGATTTCGTTATCAACATCTTTATCGTAAATTACAATGTTAATTGCTTTGAAGTTTAGATAACTAACAGCAGATGTTGCTATTTGTGCACGATAATGAAAATTGAGAAAACCGGCTGTTTGATTAGTAAATTACAGAGATCACTGAAACTGAAATATCACAGGCATCCTGGTTTTTTCAAGTGGCTGTATTAATGGGGTTAAATTATAAAGAATTATATTAGTTGGGAATTTAAAAAAGTGGCCATTGGCCGTTTTACCAGGCCAAAAAAAAGTGGCCGTAATAATGAGGTGACTGTATTAACAGGGTGGCCGTAAGGCGGGGTTCCACCGTACTTTAATCTGAAGAAGCTTCTGTTGCTCTTTCAAACAGCAAGTTCAATATGTATCACCTATTTCAGTGCTACCCTCTCTTTTCTAGATATTTCACAGGCTCTGAGCCCTGTCCCCGCAAAAAAATCAGCGAGACCCCCCACGCTCCTCAGCAATGAATCATAAGTGATTGTCCGTGATCTGCAATGAATATCAAGCATTCTTCAGTGATCAAGCTACCTTCCATGATCAGGGTTCGTACTTTTTTGACCTTCTGAAATTCCATGACTTTGCATGACCTTTTCTATGACCTTTAGGGATTTCCCGTCATCTAATTTTGACCATTTTTTCTTGATAACTAAAACTATTCTGGAATTGAACTTTTACTGGCACAAGAACAACTTTAAGATAGAATATTTGAAGGTAGGTATTTGGGTATTAAGATACTTACTCAAAAACCTAACCTCATAGGAATCTAGCTATTTCTGTTTTGTTCTCACTCTAAAAGTAAACTGACCCATGTTTTAATACAATTAATTTTCATTTTCCATGACTTTCCCTGACCCAAATCAAAATTCCATGACTTTCCAGGCCTGGAAAACAAATTTTAAAAATGTCATGACTTTACAGGTTTTCCATGACCCGTACGAACCCTGACGATACCCCATCAACACGAAGCTATTGTCCGCGATCAGTAATTTGTGATGGTACCCGTGATCAATGTTACGCGATGAACAGTCCACGATTATTTTGAAGCTAAAGTGTCATCTTAGCCTGTCATTCCCACAAAAGTAAATTACATAAAAATCATTGATTCACTTCTAACGAAACTCATACCCTATGCTTTATTCATCATCACCATCATCATCTTTATTATATTTGTAAACCATAGGTGACATTTTTTACAAGTTACATGAATGTATTAATTAAGAAAGTGAAAGAAATAGCATAGAAAAAAAAGCCTAAAGCAGCAGATACCATTAACTGTCTCACCTATGGTAACACAGCTCAAAAAGAAGCCAAGGGCTCATACTTTTGAACTGCCTTAACTGGCACAGCTATCTATATAGGTACATGTATGTAAGCTTGAGTAAAGAAATCAGTGAAAAATACTTATTTAAACTACTGCTATATCTTCAGTTGACCTCGCTTTGCACAAGTTTTGGCAATTGAAATTATTTTGAAGAAAAAACAGAAATAAAAAATGGTGTTTGGGGAGAGATTGGCTTTATAAAAACTGGGTCCATTGGTGAAGCACCAAAAAAAGAAAACCATATTTGGATGGCAGAGACAAATCTGTCACCAGAATGTCTTGCCAGTTTGGAAATGCCCCAGTCTTCAGAAAAGTAATCAGTCGCGACTGCACAGAAATCTACAGTAACCATGCAATTGCTGATATAAACAAGGGAAAACAAGAAAAATTTTGTTTGAACCTTAAAAATTTTGAACCTTAAATTTATTGGTAAATTATTGTACTTGTCTGTTTTTATGTGTATTTTTTTTTCCTATTTGCCTACTTGCGTGTCCTGTGCCAATTTTTGCACTGCTGAGTATATTTCTCAAACTGCTATTTTTCCTGCCCTTTTTCAGGTCATGTGACATGGCATTGTCATTCATTAATCAAGGGAAGACTTTTTCTTGTCGAGTTGTGTGAAAATGTGGCTTTGTTTTTTGACCTCAATTAACACAAGTTTGAGTCTTCACATGGTCCAAAGGAGAACTCTGAAATTAACCCTACCTAGACTGGGGGGCCCCCAACAAAGTCCCCCCCCCAGCTGTTTTTTTTTTAAATTTTCCCTGCAAGGGAGAAAGATAAAGGAACCAAAGTTGGTGACTTTTCCTAAAACTTTACACTGTATGAGGAACATTTTGATATGTACTGTGGTGTGCCAGCTGGCAGGCTGTTGCTATAGTAACAAGGTTTTGCAACACTAATTTTCCCATTTTTGCAACAACAAAAAAATTTGCCATGGCAATGCTAATTACTGGCTAAGAGATTGCTTTCTTAACCCTTTCAGCCCCAGCCAGTTATCAGCATGTACATGTATCTTCTCCTTACATTGTCCACAAAATATTGGCTGTTTGGTTATGGGAATAAAGCAGTTGATCATATACAGCAAACTAAACAAGATGAAAAGTAAAATTCACATTTCTCACAACTTGTTTACAAGGAAACTATACAGATAGTTTAGGAGAATTTAGCAACACGCCACATGTCGTGTTTGGCGCGTAAAGTGTTAATGCAAACTAGATTCTGAACATCAAACTAGATATTTTGAATGCATTTGTAAAGGGTAATTTTCAGAAAGAATAATTTTATGACATCATCATTGCATAAGTACTCATAAACACCTTAAACACGGAGCGAGCCTATATCTGTCAATCGTTATTATTTTCAAAGCACTTCATTGGTTGAAAAACAATGAGAGTTCTTCAGTTGTCAGCGTGGCTCTCCTGTGTGTCGCTGCTGCTTTGCCAGCGGAAAGTGATTTTATGTTGTTGTGAGACGACCTTTTTAATTATTGCCAAGCTGACTTACAGTCTCACTTACCAGATGATTATCTCGTCGATTCCTTCGATACGTGACTTTGTTTAAATCCATTTCGCTCAAAAAATTCTTCGAACTGTTGATGCATGTTTACACTCCATGTTTTACACTCGATCTGCAAAGCCTGTGACAATCTACACATGCGTGGGCATACGTCCAAAAGCGCATGAAATATTTGAAACGACATACGCACTACGATGCTTGGCAATGAGCTTCACCTTGACATTTGCTTGAAACATTGCTGTCTGGTTTTTAAAAACCAATTTTCATGCCTTTGAAGGACCGGAAAATAGTTGTGTTCAGACTTCAAGAGTTCCGAGATCCAAAGAGCAGTTTCATCTATCGCAGTTGTGTGCAAGAACAGCAACTGTATGTAGAAATCATAGTGTAAAAGTCTACCACCGCAGCAGTTCGCCGCTCTGCTCTCAGCCCTGACGCCAGTAAAATGAGCTGAGTATGAAATGAAAATAAACATCTATGTTTTATGACACTTAACTTGTTGTTTCAGTAAATAAATGTCCTGAACATAGTTAAATACGCATATGTCAACCACTACGCAAACGTTAACTTTATTTGTTTCAACGACTGAACGACAGTGTGCATCCGCCATTTTTTGTTTCCGTTAAATGACTCAAAAGGGGGTGTGGCTTAGCCTTTTATAGGCTTGCTCCGTGTTTAAAATGTACATCTTCATCCAAACATTGTTTTTGCCAAGTATCTTTCATTTTCAACATTACAGATTTTAGAGAGGGGGGCACTTTGTTCCCCTCCCCAGTCTAAAAAGCCCAGTCGGGTTAGAGTTAACACAATTTACAAAAGTGAAAAAAACCCTGTAAATTTCAAACTTCTCGCCGCTTAATAAGGCCTTTGGTAAGTGTTAAACTTGAATGCGCTTTTATCGAGCCAACATTCATTGTTTTAAAGAAGGTTTGTTTGAACAGACGTTATTCTATTTTTTTTTTTACTTTGCAGGTAGCTGTTTTTATCTCAAAAACTGTTTACTGTCAAACAATATTAAAATTTGAACAAAAATAAAGGTATATGTTAACAAGTTTTTGTGGCAGTGTGTTTCTTTGAATTGGCTAGTTTTATCTGCAAGGTCGACCTACCAATACCTTCCTTTTAGAAAAGTGAACACCGGCAGTTTAAGATAGCACACTGTTCTTATCAGAACCATGTCTTCAGGATGTTTTAGCAACTTGGCCAAAAAACCCCCCCAAAGTTTGAAATTGTTTGCCCATGCGTTCAGATATTAATGTGCAACTGAAATGTACGCGGTACTCTCTTTGAAATGGAAAGTTTATTCACTGAAAGGTTGATACCCAAATGAATTTCGATCGAGTTAATTTTTAAGTCTTTGGTAACCAGTCTGTTGTCAGATTCAGCTGCGAAAATTAAGTCTGGCATCCACGTTATCTTAGCACATTAATTTTAACTTGATAGCCATCCCAAATTAAATATTCCAATATTGAATGATCCGCGATCCACGCATCTTATATCAGTGATAATCAGTGTCATAGTTATCGCGGTTTTTTGTCGTCTGTGATTTGTTTTGACCATGATTATATCCACGAGCAAATGTGCCATAATTTCTGCGATTATTTGCACGATCTGTGAAATCCAATCATAATTGCAGCACGATTTACTGTGATACCAAGTTTAATCCAACCATAATTGCAGCCACAATTTTTGACTAAATTGCAGAAAAAATCACAGACTGGGATCATTAATAAATCACAGATTTTTCCTCAAGGTTGCAGACCTAAAACTGGACAGCAAAAATCAGCCTTGCCTTGTACAAATGTACTCCAGTCATAAATTGCAAACTTCAAATTTTGTTCAGTTTGTACCAAAACTATGTGCTATAAATGACATTGTGCTTTTTTCTTTGATCCTAATCATTTCATTTGAGTGTGCAATTAACTTTTCAACATAATCATAACCTTTGATGATCACTAATTATAACCCATTGATCTCTCATTTTTTCAACACCATTTAGAAAACATGTGGGGTTTGTTATGCATGAGCAGTACTGTAAACAGTGAACTAATTTGTCTGGACTCACTTAAGATTAATTATTGGATGCACTATGACTTGTCTCTACAGTAGGACAGCATAAAAATGGCCCATGGTTTGAATGTTCCCAACTGTTCACTCACTGTACTTCAATATTATTGTTGCTACAGACACACCATCTCCATAACAATGTATTCTTGAACATGTATCAAATATGTAACAGCAACTAACAATTTCTACAAACAGTTTAACCCTTTCACTCCCGAACCGGCCGCAACCGGCCGTGTCCAAATGTTGCATATTTCCTGAACTGGCCATTCCAAACACACTTTGTTACAAACCCTTTCACCTCCCCTACATAGTCAGAATTGTCTTCCTATTGTGTTTTTGTTAGTCTGGAGATATTAGCCAATCAAAATGTACCTACTGCGCATAACATTTTGTAAACGTGATGGATCCAGTGGGGAACGAATTTTGTCCTTCGCTGTTGTAATCAAACATCCGCCATGATGGAGAAGAATGTGGAAAGTGTATTCTTTACGAGTGATCGTATGATGATTCTGGTGGAAAAATTCGCTAATATTTTCGGAGAAAACAAAACTTTAGGTGCAGGAGAAAAATATTTTCTAGATACAGGGAAAAGAAAAGTCGATTTCCAAGATGAAAACGACGACGATACATGCCGATTTGATGCAACAAAGACAAGTTGACCCGAAGTGCGATCTTGTCGAGGGTATTTTGAAAGCCTTTTATCTGCTTATCGTGGAAACTTGTGTTCAAATCTTGAACAAGTATGAAAGCTTGTTCATATTGGCATTGCTATATGAAAAGGATAAAACGATTGATCGTCTGAAGGAAGAACGAACCTGCCAAACAAAGAGCCGTCTGGCCACGCGGACGGCTTCACATTGACGTGCATGTTTGTTTACTGTGGAAGCGAGGAGTGCCAAGATCATATATTACAGCTTCGTTTCATATTGTTGTACAAAGAGCCGGCCATTATCTAAATTAAAAACATTTTTCCCTTGATATGTTTTGTACTTGTTGGCTTTTTGACATCTTGTGGCTCAAGAAACACAGATCGATCTGGAAAGAAACAGCCGCCATGACAGTTTGTGGAGGGCAAACGTGAGTCTTTCAACAACAACCTGAACAACTGGAGTGCGGGAAAATTGTTTCTCTTACAAAAAGGCAAGCGTTTTCAGTACTGTAAAATAGAGATGGATTTATTTCAAACGTTTGCCAAGGTGTTGATAATAACAGCGGCAAGAGTTGGACAAAATGTTGGTTACAATTTTGAGTGTGGTTGTTGTTTGAAGACTGCAGTCAGTCCTGTAGCATATAGCACGCTTCGATCGAGTGAACTGATTTTCTCACTTTCACCTAGTGTTGGGATTCCAAAAATTTGTATCGCTATTTTCTGGTTTAGGTTTTCCCAGTTCTCAGTGATTTAACTTTAAATTGCATTCATCGAGCAAACAACGGTTGAAAACATTTAGATTCTTGTAAGTGGCTTTGCGTGCAGTACGAGTTGTTGTTGAGTGCTCTTGTCACGAATACTCTCTCGCTCGGCAACAAATCATGGTTTTGTTAGGTCAAGAAGTCGGAAAAAACGATGTAGGTCTAAGAAAATATCCCTGAAAATGGGCGAAATAAATACCAAGTGAAGAATGTAAAATGTATCCGAAGTGCAAGCAAAGGCAGTGGCCTGACGAGAAGCACGTTTCGGTGTGATGAAATTGATTATTTGTGCGGTTGTTGATTTCAAAGCTGTTTTGTTTTTGGTTACTTGCTTTTGTACCGTGCGATGAGAGTTTGGCAATTGCCTATGAGAACTATAGTTAAATTGAAGATTATTTCAGTTTGTCATGAGCAAATGATACCTTGTGAGACCTCACTTTAGTTCATCATTTCATTTCACTAATTGTGCAAAATGGCGGGAGATTTGAATTTTTTTGCCAAGTCAAAATTCAAGATCAAATTTTGAACTCACCCTTTGTACCAAGTGGAATTAAACTTAAAATTACAATAAACCAACATCTCAACTACTTTTGTGTGTAATTAGTTTTGCTGTTACTGCCCTCAAATTCTACTGAGCATAGGTGTTTTGATTTTGAGTTGGAAACATTGTAGCAAGGCCAAATTAGCTCTAGGAACCACAGGAGATTGGGGCCCAATGCCTCCAGTAGTGAAAGGGTTAATGAATGACACACTTTGTCCATGGTTAAGTCATGTTTGGCAAAAATGTTTGGCTCCTCAATCTTTGACCAGCCAGTTTGCTACAGGGGAGGAGTGGGTGCATGCCCAGTCTAACAAAAGCTACTAACAATACAATTTAAATACTCACCACAAAAACCCAATAATTTTGTTTGCTGGCCTTCCATCCTTCAATGTAAATTTGTATTTGTAGATAATGTATGCAGGCTCAGGCCTTTTTCCCTCTTCACCAGGCTCCTTTTTTTCAAGTACACTCAACAAATCTTCAACACAGGCAGCCCTATTTTTATTGGCTTTCTCTTCAAACTCCCCTAATTCTCTAACTCTTATTTCTTTTTCTTCATGTATGATGCAGATCAAGTAGGTACACCAAGGAAGTTTATCTTTCAAGTCCTTGAATTCGCTACTTTCCTGATCCATCTTATTGAATTGAACTAATTCCTCTCCTTTGATGCTTACTAGATCACCCCATTCTGGCCTTCTCGCTGGTTTTACAGAATCCTTTTTGAATAATTTCCAGACATCTGGAATTCCTGAATCACACTTGATACCTGAAGCCTGAGTAAAGACAAACAGATGAGAATCATATTAACCCTCTCAGCCCCAAACACACCATACCACATAATGCTGAAATCTCCTAAACTGCCTCTATAGTTTCCTTGTAAACAGGTTGGGAGAATTTTGTTCTTCACAGTTATTCCCGCCGTGACCAATCGATAAAATCAGATATCAGAAAACCATTGAACTGATAAATTGTTATCAATCGATAAAATCATGTTGATCGATATCGACACAGGGAGCTCCTACATCTCGCATGTGTCCAATATATAAATTGATAAAACTATAAATTTACCTTGTGTTCTGCTCTTGTTTTGCGAGCGATTATTTCCAGGCTGATCGATCGACAGGCCGCGCGGT
>JAOBYH010064887.1:0-11842 GCA_025403525.1 Umimayanthus kanabou | reverse complement strand
CCCTCCCTGAAAACCATCTCCCACGTTTTACTAAGGTTTAGCAATAGCATCATACGGTTTTTCCTGGACCAACTCTTGATATTTTGGACTTCGCTTATGCCGGGATGGAGCAGTAGGGTAGTTCAATTCCACAGAAATGACCGAGTAAGCAGATACGGTGGCCATTTAGTACTCCGACTCCAAAGCATGCTTGGACAGTCTGCACATACAGCAAGACAACATGCAATGATGCAACAGAGGCTTTCCTCTTTAGCATTAATACACATCCACTACATGGCCGATGTCGATCTCGACGTAGTAGTACTCTTCTAAAAGACAGCAGTAGTACAGCAGCACCATCCTCTACCCATTCGTCTGACTGTCTATCTGACTGTGTGCCTTTCCTTGAAGAAAAAACAACATTGTCATCAGACCTTGATAAGTTCGCAAAACACTAGAATATTTTATAGTCTATGTATAGCAACCCGAGCGATGTTTTTTTTATCCACGATTCAATTTGGAAAAAGCCACTGACTAATCAGACAGAAATATATTCAATTTCTGTCGTCGCAGATATTTATGATTGGTAAAACATTCACTTCATGCAGCATACGCTTCTAGTTCTAATTTAAAAGAGGATTCTCAAAAATGAACAAAAAACCCTCTCCCCGACCCTACACTTTAGAAAAAAAGAAGTTTTAAAATACCTTTTTCTTACTTGGTTGTTTTGCTTGACTCATCCGTAAAACCAATATGATCACTAATTTTTGCAGCAGTTTGCATTATGGGAAGGTCCTACACGCTTCCGGGGTAAATTTACACTGCCAAAAGTCGCTGAATCGGGTCTAGTTTCACGACGTCATCAAAATGACCACAGCTGTCACCGACTTAGTAGGAATTTATTTTCTATTCACATGAGAAGTAAAAGCTTATGACCTGAACACGATTTTGTTTTAGATTGCTGTCAAATTTTTCAAGACCCTCGGATTATGAAAGTGATCATTGTACCCTGAAAGAAGTTGTACGTCGAGAAATACTTCCAGTTTCGTTCTAAACCGACCACCACTTTCAGTGAATGATTTACTGCCGTCGTTCTGCAAGGCAACAAGCGGAAACCCGTTTAAAAACGATCGCCGAGGAAAATGATTGTCAAGTTAGCACCGCTGTTGGTCTTGTGCTTATGGCTTTGCCGATGTTCATCGTACGACCGAGAGTACTGGAGCACGTCCTCAGAGCACCGTGAGTATTTGAGATTATTCAGTTGAAAAACAGTTGGCCGCCGAATATTCAAACGGAAATATGCTCGTATCTGTGAGTGTGACATTTTGTGCTGGTGGACGCGGCAGTATTTTGAAAATTAAATTTAATGAATTTTGAATAATCGTTAAGCTTAAAATTTAAGTAAAAGTACAGCCACTGCAACAACAAGAATGTCTTAGACAAGCCTTATACCCGGCCCGGCGGTTCGATAGTTCGATAGTCGATCGCGAGTGTTTACTGCAACGTGTTGATATGAAACTACCTAACAATGAATGTACATCAACATGTAACTTGTAAGTGACAGTCAAAGTATTTCTTATAACATAGCTTTATTTTAAGAGTGAATATACGCTGAGACATGTATTAATCAAAAATAGTTTCAACAGAGTTACCGACTTTGACTTTACTGTTCATATAGACTCATAACTATGACTCATACACATAGTATTTTTAAATGAGAAACAGGACATTTGATTTGGCGCCAATTATTGAATTAATATATTTAAAATTTTTAATTATACAGTACTATCAATTCCGAATTCGTTCTGCTCTCCACTAATATCCGCATAATTATGCAAGAATTCCACCGCCTGGTTTCATGATGATTGGGGTTTTAAAATAAATCTATAACATTAAATATGTTGGATATTTCAAAATCCATCACTTTGTTTGCCATAGAATCACTCGATCTAAATAGTTGCAACACCAGCCGTTGGTCTTGATAGTCGTTACGCTTTATTTTTGGCTACAATAGGGGAAGCGAAGTCTAGCTCTAACATCCCTTGACCTGTTTATACTAAAGTTGCATCCATGGGTACGAATTTGTGAATTTTTTAAACCACTATTTATATTCTAATTACTGTATTTGTTACTTGTAGTTATAAAATCAACTTATCATTATCATGCACTTCAGTTGGTGATTTCGGAAAACTTAGCTTAAAATTCTTACGTACATGTACTTTCACCCAGGGGCCCCGCTGCGAAGGAAATAAGGCGGCTGCTTTTGGTGGCTAGTACTTTTAAAGCTGAATATTAAATTGCACAGCAAGTAAAGCAGCGAAAAGTTTTAATAGTGTTGCAGCTCTACTTTATTCCCATTGCTATTTCCCATTTTTAGTTACCTTTAGAATTATTATTGATCAGTATCAACGTTGAACAACTTCATGTATGTTTACCATGCCAACCGTCTAGGTAATTATTTTTTATAAGTATTAATAGTGTTATTTTCATTTTCTATGAGATTGTGCGCAGTTGAAAACAGAAATGTTGAAATTTGCGCAATGTAAGCTAATATAAATGTATTATTATTATTATTATTATTATTATTATTATTATTATAATTGGCGTATTTTTAATGAGTTTAATTTAGATGTGACTGTTTTATAATTACAATTTTAAACATGACTTAAAAATGCGTTTTATATGCATAAGCTAGAACATTATTTTTTGTTGTTCAGTAGTATTTGTTATTATTAGAATTTATTACTATACTATTTGATACTTTTATTATTATTCTTAGTAATAGTAGTAGTAGTAGTAGTAGTAGTAATAGTAGTAGTAGTAATAGTAGTAGTAATAGTAGTAGTAGTAATAGTAGTAGTAGTAGTAATAGTAGTAATAGTAGTAATAGTAGTAATAGTAGTAGTAGTAGTAGTAATAGTAGTAGTAGTAGTAATAGTAGTAGTAGTAATAGTAGTAGTAGTAGTAGCGGTAGCGGTAGCGGTCGCGGTCGTGGTCGCGGTCGCGGTAGCGGTAGCGGTAGTGGTAGTGGTGGTAGTAGTGGTAGTGGTAGTGGTAGTAGTAATAGTAGTAGTAGCAGTAGCGGTAGCGGTAGCGGTCGCGGTAGCGGTAGCGGTAGTGGTAGTGGTAGTGGTAGCAGTAATAGTAGTAGTAGTAGTATAGTAGTAGTAGTAGTAGTAATAGTAGTAGTAGTAGTAGTATAGTAGTAGTAATAGTAGTAGTAGTAGTAGTAGTTTTAGTAGTAGTAGTAGTAGTAGTAGTAGTAGTAGTGGTAATATTAGTAGTAGTAGTAGTAGTAGTAGTAATAGTAGTAGTAGTAGTAGTAGTAGTAGTAGTAGGAGGAGGAGGAGGAGGAGGAGGAGGAGGAGTAGCAGTAGCAGTAGCGGTAGTGGTAGTGGTAGTGGTAGTAGTAGCCTCCTAGCGTTAATGTTTTATGTGTGTTGGTAATCACATAATTGTCCGGCTGTCATACGAATTGTTTTAACATACATGAGAAATATCAAAATCGATATAAGTTTAGTAACCTATAATGAGTAATACATTTTGAAAGTAGCCCTATGAAGTTATTGATTACTCTTACAATTCAACGGGAACAGCTGGCTAGTTTCTAAAAAAGGCAAAATTTATACACGCCATATAGTAGAAGGTAAGTTCATCTCTGTCTAAAATATAAAAGTAACTGAGATGCAAAACGGAAAAATCGGTATCGATTTTAAAAGTCTGTTTTAAAACATTAGATATTGCCCCAATCGAAAATAGCGAAGGTATATATTGATTAGCCCTAACAAACTTTTGGTTTACGAGTTAACGTCAGCAGATCAATATTTTTCAATACAAAATATTTACATTTTTTAATAATTTACACTTAAAATACTTGGTCTGATGTTTGAAACAAACAAACAAACGCAACTTGTCAAATCGATATTTCTCTGGCCCTGTAGAACTAAAATATCGTGAAAAATCTGTCGATAACTTCATAATAAAAGTCTGTCTATAATTTTGGTAACGAAATTAAAGCCGAAAAAATATCAGTTTTGCTAGAATACTGGATCAACCGTATCTAGCGTGGGCCGGGGGGGATTCCGCCTCCAAGTGTTTTTCTAAAAGTAATTTTGAAACGGTTGGGACTTTAGTGCCCAAATTCACGACTTTTCCCAAAATTGCATGGGGAATCGTTTGATGTGCATTTCACAGATGCCCAATGTACGCTGCTACAGTTCTGAATATTTCTTTTGTTGATTATTTCAAACACTCTGATGTGAAATTTCTAAAACGAAACATCTTAGGAAAATTGCAAATACGTCCCCTACAATGATAAGAAACAAAATGTGAGATAATACGAGAAGCGGGGCATTATTGGTAAGTGATAGTTATTTTAGAATTTTGCAGATTTTCAGTGCTTTGCATGATATATTCACCATCTCTTGGAAAGTTAGAGTGTAGGCAGTGATTATTTTATATCTTAACTTTGGATTGATTTCATTCAGTAACAACGGAGTTATAAGGGTTTTGTGTTGCTGCCATGGCTACGTACACCTTAACACGCATGCTTTGGAGTTTTAGAAATTTAAAATTTGTACACGTTGCCATGTTAACAGGAGCAGAAAGGACCAAACAGCTAAAATTGTTGTTTTTATGCTGTTTTGGGACATTTTTCTTAAAATAGAAATATTCTCATCAAAATTATAGTGTGTTTTGGTAAAATGATTAAGAAACAGGAAAATGGCAGTTTGTGACGTCACCCTACGTCATTCTGCATTTCAGTAACAGTTCGCAACACCTCAAAGGTATCTTGTACCTCCATTACCAAAATAAAGCCAATTTCGTTGGTTCGACATGTAAATTTTTACTACAATCTGAAATTACCTGAAAAAATCAACTCTATGATGTCATAACATATTTGAAAAAATCACACTGCAAAAATGTAGAGATTACAATAATTGACAACTGAGCAAAGTTTCATTTGTTTTTCTTGTTGTGACCTGGATAGAAGCTTCCAAATATGAGAAGCAATAAAAACATGAATTGAAAGCTTTGTAAAGCATGCTTCGAATGATAGACTGTAGAGTGTAGTGGTGATTTAAGAGAAACTGCATTAAAAGTTGTGTTGATAGACTTTCGTCTCAGTTTACACTGCAGCTAATCTTACCTTTCGTTTCGTTTTTAGTCCTGTTGGTTGTTATATAACAGATTGAAATAAGTTTCTTAACAGAGATCCTTGAATTTTTATATTATGGGGCTTGAAAGTCCTCGAAAAGTCCTTGAATTTTCTGGCTGAAAAAGGGTACGAACCCAGAATTTTTTAATTTATTTTAACTTGGTTTAGTTTTATTTTTATTATAGGATTAGACAAGGGAGGTGCAAAATAATAGTTTTGTTTTTTTCCGTTGTGTATGTATGCATGCACATGTTAGTCGGCTTGTTATGAACGCTTATTGTTTGATCTTTCCTGTTTTGTCTTCATGAACGAATTACGATCTACGTGTGTGCACTCACAAGGAATACAATCTTGTCATTACGACGGTAAGCGTGGAAACAGCTATTTTTGTCGTTGAATCCAATGACTTAATAAATGTACGACTGGCCATCTTAACCTATTTTCCTTTGTGAACCAATTAACTGATACAATTACTATAAAACGTCGGCAATGAGAGACGAGATCTTGAACTTTGTGACTTGATGGGAATGTATTATAAAAACGACTTGTCTAGTTTTGCTTTTAACAAAAACGTTAATGACATTGATCAAATGTGGTACACTCTTTTTGTTTCATAAGAACCTTCTTTATAAGAACGCCCGGGGGGACTCCCTATGTAAAAAGGCGGGGGTACTCGTCGGAAAATCCAAAAAAATACCCTAAAAAATACTAAAACCTTCAGATTTTGCTACCCAAAAAATATACCTCAATGTTTTCAAAATACCTAAAAAAATATCGGAAAACATTGCTCTTGCTCAAGAGAACCCCTAAAAATTACCAGATCGCCAATTTCAACCCCCCAAAAATACTAGATCGCAAATTTCAACTGTTCACTCGGGCAACCCCTAAATATACGACGAGCACCCCCGCCCTCTTGCTATACTGAGTACTCCCCACCCCGGGTAAGAACGTTGGGCTGAGGTTTGCCCAAAACTTTAAGAAAATGTATGGGCTGAATTAAGAACATCCTCAGGCTCAGCCAAATTTAACATGTTGTTATAAGAAAAGTGTATGCGGAAGGAACAGCAAGACAGCGTTAGTTGCATGTATGTGTTATCCATTATCATCCGGTATTACTACTGTATCCTTTGCTGCCTCACAGTGGATCCGGGATCAATATTTCTGTAATCAAGTATTACCCAGACTGTGTAAGTGTTGGAATTAATATGAAAACAGGATCAAGGATGTTAGTTTTTCATAATTATATATACAACGACGTGTTCACTGAATCTCGTGTGTTCCTGAGCAGTTGTTGTGCTTTCTTTTTCCTGTTTTCAAAACCGAAACTGTCGTACAGTTGTATGATGTGACATTGCACCTTCTCTGAAAAGCCACAGTTCTCAATTTTGATAGCAAATAAATGTTAAAAAAATTATCGATATTGATAAATGGGCATATATCAGTATGTATATATCAATAAGGATATATTTAATGTAACTGAAACATTTTTTTCTAAAAGAGCTATAAACACATGCTTCAAGACAGATCGATGTTTTTGATTTCACGATTTAACTGCACTGCAACTAGCTAAAAAACTATGTTTTCTAAGCTTAAAACAACTGCCCTACCCATCCCCAGAAAGCATTCACTTGAACTGAACCAGACTGCTTCGTTTGAAGGCCCACTCAAAACTGGATTACCCACTTTGGAATGTATAAATAGAAACTGCAATTTCAGCATTTTTTTAGTTATTATGAAGAATGTTTCTATAAAAGGGTCCGTAGCACTGCTACGAAATCCACAGATGTTGAATTATTAACGGTTAACTGTCTTGCTTAACTTTTCGATAAAAACTTCCAGTTGAATCTCGGAATTTATAAAAACCTCCATCGACCGCGATCGTCTATTGCAATTCGGGCAATTCGTTTAACTTTCATTTAATATCAATAACAGCGAATGTGACAGTGCTCTCTGGAAGAGTATAAAGCGGCGGTTATTAAAAACATATTTGATACGGTTTTAAAATATAGCTTCTCAAAAATAAACGCCAAGCGCATTGGGCAAAAGCCGGCGAGTAATCAGCTAAGACCAGGTTGCACGCCAAGCGAAGATCGTTGTACAAAATCTCAATGCAGGACTATTATACAACAATATCGTTTTGAAGGCAGTTTTAATAAAGGTCATTCACTCTCTACGACCGAGGATTTTCGAATACCAAATTTGTTTGTGACTCCAGTAAAATTAAATTTAGATAACTATTTCTTCTTAAGGGATATAACTCAAATGAGTTGTTCCCCACAATATAGACATTACAAAGTAATACAGGTACTGTTGTAGAGACCGCCGAGGATACAAATTCAGCAATCTAAAAAGAACTACTATATGCACTATACACTTTCATTGCTTAATTTAATAACAAGTTGTACAATTTCAATACACTAAAAAAGTACGTTGAAGTAATTGTAATTATTGACCTGTCAAAGGTTCCCACAATCCATTTGGGTCTTGGTATTACTTGTGTATTCTACTTCGTGCATTTTAAAAGTTGACTTTCTTTTTTCAAAAACCAACTGTGTACAGCGGTTTCCAAAAGGTTGTCCCGGTGCATTTGTGCATATACGAAGACCGAAAGGAACTGTGGCAGTGGGTTGTGGAAACCAAAGGGAAACATGCGTGGTTCTGCCTCGCAAAGTAAAAACTTGAACAATTGAATAGTTTTCATGTACATCAAACACAATACAGTTAAAACCCGCATACACCCCCTTTTTTTAAAAAAGAACAAACTTTATAAGAACACCCAGGCTCAGATTTGCCCAAAAATTAAGAACAAGCTAAGAACAATCACCAGGCTGAAATTTGGTCAACAAAGTGCCATATACATAAGAAAAAATTCAGCCTGACAATTGAAAAAATGTTTTATATAAAAAGATCGATGCCATGAAGTTAATAGATTGAAAAAGCCTGCTAGGATAGATCAAAATATGTGTACTGGGCCATTGCACACACAGATCTAGAGTTTCACAGTTAAGGCTAGTATCACCCATTCATTTAATATTAAAACATTAGGAGTGAATATTTATTTCATCTGTTAGTAGTCTATGCAATATATAATTTCCAGAAACAATTTCAAGAACACCTTAAAAACATCTTCAGGTTGATTTTGCAAAAAGCTCACGATGTATAAGAAAAGAATCAGTCTGAACCGAGAATCGTTTGTTCTTTTATGCGGATTTTAACTGTATTTTTGCTTATCAGATGGTATGAAAATAGAGTGTCTATGAGTGCACTATGCATGTCCACAATGAACGAGTCAACCTGTTTTAAATTGTTCGGTTTTCCACGCTCTGTTCTGACCCAAAGCAGCATGGGGTATTATGAAAGTTAAGTCCTTCACAGACTGTACTGAAAAACAGCAATGAGAAAGCATGTCGAGAGACAATGAAGATTCTTCAATTTCGTTTTATGTTGAAGCCGACAAAACAAACGTTTTTTGCTTTGTTATGTTTCTAACTTGATAACAGCTTCCTCGTTGTTACCACTCGCTTTTAGTGTTAAGAATAAACAGGAACTAGATTCGTTGAGTCTTCCAGCTGTCAATGCCGGGCTCCAACTCGTGTGGCTTCTCATTCAATATCTGTGGATTTGAGTTAATAACCGAATTTAAATTCTAGAATTTGACTTCATAAGGCCGTTTTACATGAGAATTACAATTCTTCAACTCTTCTTAATAACCTTAATGTAAATTATTGTGATGTTTTGGGCATTCTTCAACTAGTGAAACAAAGTGATTTTTATAACAAGTTGAGAACAACTGGATTTTCAGAAACGATAGTAAGACAAACTGAAGACAGATGGTTTACCAATGGTCGTCGATTATAAGTTTGAAATAAAAATACATATGTTAATATTGTCATGCTAGAGTAGTAAAAAAGGATCATCATTTTGAATTACATGCAGCTTCACAAGGATTAGGTTCAGTTTTGAGCGGTATAAATTACGATCTGGGAAAGTCTAAGCTTTATGATACATTTTGTTTACGGACACTTGGATACCACTCGAAATATCTGATTAGACTCTAGCGATATTAGAAACACAAAAAATGTTTCAGAACTTTTGACTTCCATTTTGTTACATTTTTCTCCTTCTGGCAGTTCTGCAACATATTCAGTTAATCTCTTGAAAGATTGAAACCCGTATGTATATTCTCATTTCATTAGGCCATGCATATTTACAATTTCTGTTCTTGTATACACTGTAATCGTGAAAATCTACAAGAATAGTTAATAACAAAGAGAACAGCAACCGTAATATTCCGTAGACAATTTAAGGATTGGAACATAACCGTTTACAACTGAGTTTGTATGTGTTTCAAACATTTTTTGTTGTATTTTCGCTTGTCCGTGCCTGTACTGTTTAGCAGGAAATATTGAATGAATAGAGTGAAAAACAGTTGTTCTACATCAGCTGGACATAAATTCTTACAGTTTGATTTGAAAATAATGGCAATAGCTTATGCGAAATCGAGTCACTATAATTTTCATAATAGATTCATTAAAATCAAGTCTGGCTTTATCGAGGATTCTCAGTGTGTGCCTGCACTGCTGCAGTAATAATATTGTATACGACCTAATTGAAACGAGGGTATTTCCTTTGGCGAGTTGTTAAATAATGCGTGGATTGCATAAACCAGAAAACATTCGATGGTGGGTTCATTTTCGTATTGTGTTGTCTAATAAAATCATATCAAAATGTGTTTACAAGTAGTTTAAAAGTCTAAAATTGAGGGTAGAAACGAAAACGGAAACTAATATATGTACAAAGAAATCATGTATATATCCATGGCTAATTTTATTTTCCAAACTGCACAAGATGTGTGTTATTAAGGAATTGATATTGCAGTACGAATCTTTTCGATCCTGTTTAATTTCTTTCAATTACTTTTAAAGCCTTCACAACAGCAACTACAATGTGATAAATAATAAATAAGATCAGTCTTTCATTTCAGTGCAAGGAGTCAAAAGTTGTCAAGGTTTCAGTTGTAACAACGTAATCCGGCAAAGAAACTTAGCTATTTTTTCCATCCAATTTTGTCAGGTTATCAGGTAATGCAATCAGCCAGGTTAAGGTAGGATTTTTTGTCTGAATCAAGCAAAAGTTGATGTTATTTTTGTTTGTACCATGTACATGTGTAAGTGTTTGGCAAGAATTAGTCCCACTCTCTAGTCGCATATAGTCAAGTATTAATATTCTGTAGTTAAATTGTTCTACTGTTTTAGGAAAAAACGAAAATTATAAAAAAAAGTGCCTACAGCCAATTCTGAGTCGAAAGAAGCCTGTTCAGTTGTACTGAAGTACTGTATATGCGGTATTTTACATTTTAGATTTATCAAGATAAGCTCGTCGCCTTTTCATAATTCGCCAAAATAATTCGAATTGCCCTAGCCCTAGGCTTCTCTGTTCAATCGGCTAAAGATGTATTAATCTTTTTTTTTTTCTTGTCGTGATTCAAGCTATCAACTTAAGCAACATGTCAGGATTACAGTCTCATCAGAACAAATGGTGTATTCGACTTTGTCGGTATCTTTTTAAACCTTCTTGTACCAACTTATATCAAAATCACCCTATAGGCATTGCAAGATTTGCAGTTCACATCAACTGAATAGTGAGATACCGCATTGCCCAATTGCTGTTTTTCCCGTAATTTAATTTTAAAGATTACTGAGCCAAACAGACACAGTACAGTCTTAAAAAGATATGTCGCACAGCTAGAATTTTACTGAATGAGTTTATAAATTAACTGAATGGTGTACGCGAAAGTTCGAACTTTATATATCTTTGTTTAAATGTTTCTTCCAGCAAGTCTATCAGATTGTTGCAATCTTCAGTATTTAATAAAGTCTAAAAATCGTTGCACACTCAATAGTGTAAATTTGTTAATGAAGGTTGTAAAGAATGGAAAATATTTCTCTCTGAGAACCGGCATGATTTTTATACATCGGTGAAGATTGTGCGTGGGACGTTGTGGTTAACCAAATGAGTAATATGTCATGATCTGCCTGACTGTCGCCTTTGTGAGGCCAACATAGTGACCGCAGCAGTTCGTCTTTCCCTCATGTTTGCAGCCCTCCGGGCAAAAATTCAACCAAACTTATCTCTAAAGCAACGATACATGGATGGCATACACTCTTTTTTTATAAGAACCTTTTTTATAAGAACGTGAGGCTGAAAAATGCCCAAAATTAAAGAACATGCTAAGAACATACCCGAGGCTGAGGAAAGGCGAAGAACTTTTATTTTGGATACTGCACAAGATTATGGAAATAATTTGTTTCCCGTCTGATGTTTGTCAGTGCAACATCGCTTTTAGTGTTGTGCATTTACAAGTTTGTTTTAAATCTTTCATTGGACTCAACATAAAGCTCTTAGCTTCTGTTCTGCAAAACTGTGGTACAATTTACTGAACTACATGTATATGTTCGTTCCTCTACTACTGTAGCACCTCAGTTTAATTTTAATGAGTCACCTAAATAACTTCTCATTTTGTAAACCTTTTTACTGTTAGTTTTTCAAATTTAACCTCTGTTAACTGGTGTCTTCAGTTGAATAATTTTAGAAAGAAGCACTTTAAACACCCACTAGTTTAAATTATTATATTTTTCTTCTTCTTCTTCTTCTTCTTCTTCTTCTTCTTCTTCTTCTTCTTCTTCTTCTTCTTCTTCTTCTTCT
>JAOBYH010064776.1:0-11845 GCA_025403525.1 Umimayanthus kanabou | reverse complement strand
ACAATTCAATGTATATAACATTATGAAACCAAGACATCATTCGATAATTTGTCCTGTTCTATAATATATTTTTAGAAAGCTACTTCCCAACTTGGAAGCATACTGCCTGAATATACAACATACCTGGATGAAAAGAACAGTGCAATGACTGTACTCCATTCTTCATCAACACCTGCAAGAGTGATATCATAATCCGAATCTGTCCACTTCCCGAACAAGACGAAGCATGTTGATGGAAGTTTGTCTAATCTTAGAAGTGCTGTTAAGCAATCTGAAGATTTCAAGACACTCCTTGTTAGTGAATTCTGCCCAACCAACCAGAGAAAAAGGTATTTCTTCAACCAGCAGCTCAAGAAAGGACTGTCATCAGATGTTAAAGTTGTTTTGTATCAATACAGTGCTGGGGGAAATATTGGAAGCCATTACTTTGTGTGGAAAGTGCCAGACCATTGTTCTGCAGAAGAGTTGGTCAATAGAAACATGCAGGTTATCAGAAGCATTGTGAAAGAGATTCCAACCTGCCAAACCAGATATGCTAGAAGAGCATTTCGTGAAACATTTGGAAAGTTTGGTGGAACACCCACACACGTATTGAGAGAGATGTTTAAGCAATTAACTGGGGACAGTTCTGCCACAGAATACCTCCGTGAATCGCAGATTGACGAAAGAGTGAGAATGGCCATCCTTTCAGAAGATGATGAGATAGTTGTCGATCTCCGGCATTTTAGTGAAAACAAGAGCAACCAGTTTGAAGTATTCTTCCAGGCAGTTGAGAATTTTCTTGCTAATAAAACATCCGTACAAGAGCGCAGGCATACTGATGTTACGTACCTGGCAAAGGTGATATCATTTAGAGATCTACATGATCAAGTGCCGAGTTAGTTCCTGAAGGTACACCTAGTCCATCCGTACAATGGTTGAAATGGCAATTCCGTCCACGCCATCCCCAGACCAAAGCAGCAAGTATTACAAGTGCAAGCTGAACATCAAGATGATGGTACAGAAGAGGCAATTTAGAAAGTCTCACCCTGATGAGCACTACTGTGCTGCCATATGGCGATATATGCGGGAGTATGCTATCTTACACAGATATCAATACCATCTCGTTAGCCTAGAGAACAAGCACCGGATCAAGATGGGTGAGCCTGGATTTCCTGTTGCAGCTGCAGAAAGGAGCAAACAGGTTCTTGTGGGTGCTGATGAAACATTTGCTGTTGGTGATCATGATTTCACCCGCTTCTCTGTTGTACCAAGTGTCACTTTTAAGGTATATAGTACTTTAAAAAATGAGCAGATTGTATTTGCAATCACGTGCTTGAAGCAGAAGTGAGTAATTATTTTAATTATATCAATTATATTTTAGATTGAAGTTCCATAGACTATCGATGAGTCATTCTACACTGGTCAAGTCAATATCGGGTTCAAAGACGCTGTATTTCAAGCATCAAGTCCTCTAATGCATGCCACAGAGTTAAAAGAGCTGTTGAGTGACCAAGGCATGTGTTTCAGTCTAATTGATTCATTTGTGGTAGAAAATAGGTCCCACAAGCTACAGAGATCAGACAAAAGTTTTAGTCTCTGCGGTAATCGAACCTGGACCTTCTGATTACTAGTCAGATGCTCTTCCAATTGATCCCATTTGTCGGTTCTTGCTATCCTCCTGGCTAGCTGCTCTATGTGGCTTGTGGAGCTTCATTTCTGACCATCGTAATAATTTCAAGCTTCCGTCTATTGGATTATTCAACACCTTATTTCATCTGTATCTTTTGTTGTTTTGTGCAAGCCAAACATAGAACACTGTAAGCCAAGTAACTTTTGCATTGTACAGTAATATCTGAGACCTTTTCAGTTCAGAAGTTAAGCCGATATTGCTGTTATATACAGATGGCGGTCCAGACCATAGACTCATGTACTTTAGTGTGCAGCTGTCGATGATTGCCCTCTTTCTCCAGCTGGACCTGGATGTCCTTATTGCAGGCCGTACTGCTCCAAACCACTCATGGGCAAATCCAGTTGAGCGGCTTACGAGTATTGTGAACCTAGGATTACATTGTGTTGGTATGATGCGCCAGAAACAGTCAGTAGGCTACGAAACAAGTATCAGTATGTTGAATTTCAAATTTATAGCTCTTCACACTACTTTTCACATGCCCAGTTAAACAAGGTAATTAAATATAATATCGACTTTCTTGACATTTCAAAGATAGTTTAATTACTCACTATTAAGACTTAAGAACCCTCAAAAAATTTCTTAGAAATCTGACTTTGCCTCTGATTTTTCCTTCTTTTTTTGTTTACATCACCCTTATAAATGCTAAACCAAACTTTTTTGTACATATATCACTTCTTCACCTTTGCTTACTTTTTTCTATATACATAAATATTGCTTAGCCTAGAGTAATACTTCAAACAAAGCTTTTTCTCTTTTTTCTTATTTTGTCAACACGTATGGCTTGTAATAATTTTTTTCCTTGAACTCACAGCGACAGTTGTAATTTAAATTTATTTTAATACTGGTTTTCAATACAATGTATTTTTGCACCTGCACTTGTAAACGTTAAAATCAATTAATAAATGTTAAAAAAATTTCTACAAGTCAGTCAATCAAGAACCTGGAGGAAAAAAATACTTAAACAATTTTATACAAACAAAAACGTCTGTTCTGAAAGCTGTTTGCTTTGCAACAAACCGGAGAGAAAATATAGAAACCTTGGCTCAACAGCACTCGCCAGTGAAATTGCGTAAATACTCTTTAAGCAACAGGTATGGGAGAGAAGCTGTTGTACTAGAAAGAAACACAGTAATAACCCGAACTCAGATTCCTGGCTTCAAGTGTGAAGATCAGCATAAAGTTGTACCAATCACTATTATGTCACAGGTTGCTGTCGACCAACTACTCTCAATCAAGGGGCACTTGTCACATCTGTCAGGTGTCACAACTGTGATAATAAACTCAAAGCCTGTCAAAAAGCATGAATGCTACCTAACTGACCCAACCACCTTCGTCAAACTTGTGCTCTGGGGAAGCCTGCAGGCACTATTAAGGAGGGCAACACATGTCTAATTGAAAAAGTCAGAGTAAAGTTGTACCGCCAAGAAAAATATCTTTGTACCCCCAAAGATGAAAGCATGTGCAAGATCATTACCACTGACCATTTCAAAGAGCCAGTTCAACCAGTTGAGGAAGCCTCCCCTTCAAAGGAAATGACAGTGACAATGCTTGGTGTAAGTAATCTCAACAAGTATTACTGCTGTTGTTCTTGCAACAAAAAGTTATGGCAAAGGGGAAAATTGCTTCATGCAGCAATTGCTCCATGATGATGAAGCTAACGCAGTGTTCCCTACAACGCTACACGAAGCTCTTTGTACAAGATGAAAGCAACTCTGACGACAAGATTAATCTGGCTGTTTATAACGAAGTTTTCGCCAAGATTATAAATATCTGTGATCTACATGACCAATAAACAGATGAGGAAATCACTGAGGGCATTCTTTTTTTAGATGCTATTCTGGTATCATATGAAACTCTGACCAACAACCTTGTAAACGTTGACAAAATTGATTTTTTTTAAATATCTTGATCAAGGTTACCTGAAGAACATCTGCACGGACATGGATACTTGACCTGCTAACACAGACAATTCAGGAAAGTTGGGTCTTGCAAATACTACAGTTTAAATTTTCAATTTAAAACTTCTAGAAATATATTAAGAGCCTTTAGAAAACGTTCGGTGCATTAGAATATTTTGAAACAGTTTCTTTTTTCGCTTATTAGATATATCTCACAATCTTGACCATTTAAACTTATTTAAAGATTTCTCTTGACAGTTGCTCCTGCTATAAATATTGGAATAAAACTTATTTTAGTTTTAGTTTGATTTCTCTCACTCGATTAAAAGTGTTCTGCTGATTTTATGACCAGGCATGCAAGCAATGTACACTGCAGACCAATTGTTGGAAGTTTGTCCTAAAGGACAAAAGTGTAATAAAGCACAAATCTATTTCAGGGTGAGTGTATATACAACAGACTTGGCAACAAACACAGAATCCAAAAAGTGGGAGTAGCAGAGTTTATGCTCCTCAAAATGAGCCCAACGGGTGCAGTGTTTTTTACAAGTGAGAACATAAGCCAAGGTCACACTTGAGGCTGAAAACCTGTTTTTCCGGCCGAATATGGACCAAAACGTTTGACAGGACGAAACCAGGCCGAAGTTTTTCAGCCAGATGAAGGATGCACTTGGAGGTCAAAAGCACCATTTCTATTCTTCCTAGACCAAAGTAGACATAGTAGCACATCTGGCATTTCCACTTACTTTTATTTTATTTTGCTAGACGATAGACTGCCAAGGTTGGGTCAGTCGGTCCACTAAATAAGAAAAAACAAAAAATGGGTTGGGACATAATAATATTCCCTAAGAAAGTTTGAGTCAACAGGGACCCATTCTTGCAGTGGTCAAGTCACCCAAGACCACTTTGAAAATTGACAGACCAGAAAAAGAAATAAGAATACAATAAACTTTACCAACTTCACCACATAATATTGCAATAGCTGCGATTTCTTTTTTAAAAAAAGACTCATTTGCCCAGCTGGCAAGTATATGTACACCACTAAGGGACGGACCATTAGATTTATTTTTTTTACCCTGAGAGCAACAAGAAACTCATCGAGTGGGCTCACACGATTTTTGTACTTTGCCTGTGAAAACACACACACGCGATTACAAGAAGCCAAAGAACACTACTTTATTAAGCTTGATTCGGAAATTCACCTTTCATTGATATTTTTCCTCAGTAACAATGTTAAGACACGCTGTGGGTAAAAATAGTAAACTCCACAGGTAGTCCAAATCTAGCCTGATAGCAGCCAAACTCATTCCCAGATTCTTTGCCGAGAGAAAAATGGCGGATGACGCGCCGGCAGAAGTAGTTGATTGTTAGCTGCTGACGTTCCTTAAAGGCATTTCTCTAGACCGATTCTACAATGCCTTTGTAGAAAAAGGGATAGCAGAGATCATCTCAAGGATGTAAAGGAAAAGGGCGCTGAAGATTTCGGAATCAGTAAATTTCAAGCCAAGAGTACTTCGTCAATTCGCTTCCTGGAATGTGAGAAAATCGTCCAAGCAACAGAAACCACTACTAACAGCAAGCCAGCCAGAGTATAGGGTATCAAATAGCTCTGTGAAGTTACCGTTGCATCCAGGATTCAGAACATTTCTTCAGACTAGGGATGGGCAGGAAAATATTGTTGTCCCAGCTAACAGACTGAAAGAAGTTCAAAAACGTGTGGTGTACAAATCCACTCAATCCTATGCTGCTATTATCTAACACCTTTATACTCGAGATGGAATATTACCGTCAGCAGTACAAGAGAAACCCAAGATATTGCGAACTGTGGTGTCAAAAAATGCGTGGAGATCTCATTCAAACCCCGCTAGCTTGTGCGCAACGCAGCTCAGTGTCAAAGTGGAGTGCGTACTACAAAAAGAAAAGTGTTGAAGGAATTCAACAGCTGACAAAAGAGCGGTATCTAGAAGTTGCAAAAATGTTAAATCACCATCGAAAAGGGCAAAATATACCCCGTGCAATGTACAACTCCTTGTGCAAGTTTGAAGAAAGTTTGGAGCAAGCCCAAAGCTTGGCAAAAGTGTCATTGCAAAAGTGCAAAGTTATGATAGCATCCTGCGATCAGCCAAGAGCTAAAGGTAAGAGAATAGCTGTTGTTTACATGAAAACGAAACAAACTCAGATTGGCATAAACAAGTGTGCGAGATTACAAAAGTTTTGGTATCTGTTTGCATGAGACCAAAACGAATGCAAAATATAGATTCTTTGGTAAAATGTATTAAATCCCTAGATGAACTCTTCCCCTGTCTGAGTGGTTTGTCCCGGTTTGTCTTGCTTAAACAGCTGCCTAAACATGACTGTTTATGCTTAATAGGGTCATCTAAAAGAACCCCCTCAAAACAATATCAATGAAATATCATTCTGATATTTTATAAAATGATTTATGCATATGTAAATTTCATACACAGGTCTACTTGAAACAAAGACGTTTTACAGCAAGTTGTTGCTAACCTTGCAGAAAACCGAGAATTCCATCGTGGGAGAAGCGAGTAAAGTAGCAAGACTAGTAAATGAGGCTAAAAAGCATGGATCCTCTGCCAGTTCAAAATCTTTGGAGAGAAAAAGAAAGAAAAATCTTAAGATGGAAAACAAGGCAAAGGCAAGGAAAACAAGTGAGGAACAGCAACCAAGTGTTGTCAATCTTAATTAGTTTTCTTTTTACGTTATTGAAGATAAATTAAGTGGTTACACTAAGGCTGCTATCGGTCAATCCTCCTAGACTTCAGTGGTTAAATACCTTCGCTCAAACTTGATGAAAGGGAGGAGTCCATTATAGAACAGAGAAGACAAGCGTATCTTCTTTCGAAAAGAGAACAAGAAGACCAATCAAATTGTTGAAGATGAACAGATACTGTCTGAAACTGAAGAAAATGTTGAGAATTTGGGGAATATTCATGATCTGCTACAACCTGAGGCACGGAAACTTATCTCAAAAAAGGTAAAGCAGTTGAGAAAAAATGCAAGAAGAAAGGCAGCCAAGAAAATAGCTGTGGCTAGATTCCTGAGACGAAAGGAGAGGATAAAATGTTGGAAAAATCTTCAAATAATGCCCGGGTATTGGCACTACAATTGAAAATTATGTTCAAAGTGCTGGTGGTATTGGTGCTGATAGTTGGAGGAGAACGGGGATCCTCACTTTTGATGGTAACCGAAAAATGGGGAAAAAGGCAACTTTCAGCAGAATAAAAGAACACCTGGAAAAAGTTTACCAAAGAAAGTTTGGGTATGGTACTGTTGTTCAACTGTGCGTTGCAAGGAACTGAAGAAGGCTCTCTGCCAGTCGGTATAACGGCCTGGCAAAGGTTACTTTACAATATGATATAATTCAGATAAGCACTGGTCATCTGCCCTTTACAGGGGCCTTGATGCTTTGCAGCTCAGAGATGGAACTGATATCATCAATATAAACCGAGACGAAATTCATGGAGCGTTTAGCATTGCAGTACCCTGAGGGTCATCCAGCTACCAATGCCAGATTCTCCACACAATATTACGTTCGTCCACCCTGCTGTTTTCTGGTGTTGGCTTTTTCCCAACAACCATCTGATTAACGTGCAGATGCTTCTTGTCATCAGAAGAGAGAGTAATCCTGCTATATCTACTCCGATTTAAAAAGCAGTAACTATCTCAAGCAGTAGACCAGCCAGAACAGCCTATGAGAGTGGTCGAGCAACCTCCGCAGGAATCAGGTCCTCTACAGAACCATACCCTACCTCTGCCAAATACAGAAACCACACTTGGTCCAACGGCAAGAGAATGGAGAGCAAGAGCTCAACTAGGAGTTGGATGGCAGAGCGCCTTACACCACTCGGAGTGGGAGACCTGTGCGCAAACCTCCATCACTGAAGGACTTTACAACTTAAATACTCTGTGTGAAACAGATTGGAGGCCCATATTAAGGCCTTGAGCTCAACACTGTTTGTTTTGATTTGTTTTGACTTTGGTTAAAGGGAGGTGTAATGTTGTGCTGCACATGTGCTCTCCTAAGCGTGATTGTTCTTTCGAGCATATGTTGTGACAGTCTATCTTTACATCGACTACTCGAAGCGAGTAAATATAAACTAAATAATTCGTGGTCCTTGTCATGTGTGAGTGTCATTTGGTCCTGAGTTTTTCATTTAAGTTGTTGTTGTTGTGTTTTAAACAGAAATGGCCACACAAAAATCAAAGCTGCTGCGAACAATACAGTTGGATTTGCCTCGATAATTATATAAGTTATATACATACATTATTTTAAGTTCACTATTATTATCATATCATGACAAATCAGTGTTTACTGTTACATATATACATAAATACATGTCCGAGATATTTCTCCACACATGTCAAGGAGGAGAATTGCATTTTAGAATCATGACATCAATTTTGCAATATATGTTTGATGTCAAAAACGGATGTCTAGGTATGTTTATTTACTTAAAAAGGGTTACGAGACCTCCAAATCAGCGACAACTACACTGTGAGGTGTCCCAGGACTCACAGCAGACATGTTTAATGCTGTCCCTTTACATGGCAGCTTAAGTATGGTGAACAAGGCGGAAGCTATGATTATGGCGTCCACTTTGTCTCAAAACTAAAAGCTTACGTAGACTCTAAAACAAGCAAATGGAAGAATACCAAATCGATGTTAATGACACAGACAACAGTTTAAATAAAAAAACAAACCTCAGTTGACAGAAATAGCGCCGAAATTCTCTGGTCAGTGATAAGAAATAGAGAAACTCAATCAACGATCGAGGTGGTTGATCTGGAAACGTATAGCAGTGCAGATCATTGTGCGTGTTTTTGAACATCAATTTCACGACTGCCATTTTGAATAAAAGCTCTCCAGCTCCAATATTTAGTACACCTACAAGCTTCTGTAAATACCACATTAAATAGCAGGAAAAGAACGATGCTTTGAGTGCGAGCACTTGGTTGTTCAAGTTTATTTTAAAGGAGAAGAGCAAGATGTGCTACTCTCTGCAATAACTGTATTCTTAACCACAGGTACAATTCAGATTCAGGGAAATTTCTGGAAAATGTTTGCGAGTGGTGAAATGCCGTTACTTTCATCAATTGTAAACAAACTACAACATGGCTATCAAGTAGTCAGTATCAACGGCCTTCAGTCACAAACCTTTTTCTACAATACCATTCAACCAGAAGATTCATTGCAAGCACAGCGACTTGACGAGGAAGGGAAAGTGACAAGGAAAGAAATATCAAGTGATGAAGTTGATAAAAATGCAGCAAATGGTTTTGCTGCAAAAACAACAATCACGACAATTGAGAATGGCGAAACGAATGGCGTCGACAATTTAGAACATGGTATACAACATAGTCCCACTGATACTGATCAGAGTATGCCAAGTCCAAACAGAGCAAATTCTCTTTCAATGATGAAACTCTGATATCCATCGAGAGAGAAGTGGTAGACATTGACTTGAATTAGGAAACAAAGTTCAATGTGATGGCCTTTCCGACCCAAGAGACAAATAGAAACAAACTGAAACACAATCAAGGTTCATCATCAAAAATATGAAAGGGAGGAAAACACAATGTTGAAATAGGAAACAGAGGAAAGAAGATGAACCTGGATCGGAGATAAGTAGCGACACTTCTGAAGGTGAAACTGGAAGAGTTCAAGACCTTCATCAAAAAACAGAAAATAGAAACTTTAAACTAGCAGATACGGTGGCTCACAACTGTCACGGCAAAATCAAAATCACTCACGGCAAAATAAAATTACATACGGCAAAATAAAATTACTCACGGCAAAATAAAATTGTATACGGCAAAATAAAATTACATACGGCAAAATAAAATTACATACGGCAAAATAAAATTACTCACGGCAAAATAAAATTACTCACGGTCGTCAAAATAAAAAACCTTGCAGCAAAATAAAGTTACTTGCAGCAAATTCGCGGCAAATTGAAAAGTCTAATAGCAAATTGAAAAGTCTCGTGGCAAATTGAAAAGTCTGACGGTAAATTCACAAGTCTCACGGCAAATTTGAAGAACATCCAAAACGGAGACTGGGTATGAGTTACTCGTGCAAAGCATCGCGGGATCTTTCATCATGGGCACTGGTGGATATGCTCTTTGTGCTCGATTTGTTTTTTAAAAACATGTTTTGCCAACAGTGTGGCAGTATTCTTAAAGAGGAGTTCAGCTATTACCCGCATTGTGGTACAAGGGCCAGTAAGCAATATTTAAAAAAATTTAAAAATGATGATTTTTTTATTATTTTTTATTAGTTATGGTTTCTTGTTCGAAAATCTATTGCAGCCAAGCCACATTGCTTCTGTCTTGTCTTGATTAACTTTCAGCCCAGCTGATAGCTAAAAGGATTTGATCATGGCTGTGTTTACACGAGCAAGTACCCAAAATTGTCAAATTTCTTGACAAGTGCCTTGTTCAAGAGCTAGCATGCTATGCTATTGTTTTTACAGAAAAAGATGTTCCATCAAATCCAAAACATTTTTAGATGTAGCATGGAAAAAGCCAACTACTTGGGAAAGACACTGTCTTTTATTCAGTACAGAAAAAAGAAGGGAACTTCCTGGAAAAGCCATGTTACAGAAACAACAACTAAGAAGTGCCAACAGGAAAAGGTTGCGATTGCAATTAAGCTTCTAGAATGGAGTGTGAAAGAAGAAAAACTGAAAATAAGAAGAGGCAAAAAAAAGTCTTTACGAATATCAAATCAGGCCCCATACTGTGATATCCGAGACCAAGCCGAAAAGAAGTGGAGTGTGTGGCAGAGTGACCTTTACTGTGAAGATTATTTGTTGTTATTTGAGAATGGAAAGTCTGTACAGTTCATACCAGGCACAACTGAATTTTTCACATTAAGAGGAGTTTTTTCACGGGATCAAGCAATTGGCGCTAAAAAGCCGCGGTTACCAAGCCACTGAAGCAAAAACAGGTTCTGTTTCAAAATGGCGGATGCAACAATTTCAACCAAGATAGTTTGGTCTTTTTATCAAGATCTATCGACATTTCCACGACCAAAATGTCAGACAATGTGAACAACTCTGCATTTTATGAACACAAGGAGATTATATACACAATTATCCTTGTCAAAGTGTGGATTCCTGCAACTTGAAGCACAGCGAATGTGGGGCAAGCGATCGCTGTGGGAAGCCAGAGACAGAGTGGACAACTTAACACACCAAATGTTTGCGGCGATTTTTTGTGCTGGCTGTTGGATCACCTTGAAGTTGGCTGTTTTCAGATGAAGTAGATGTTGAATCATTTCAAGTTAAATCTTGAATTAGTGTTGATGAACATTTCAGTCTTCGCTTTTTAGTATTATTTATACTTATATATATATATACTTTATACGTTTATACTTTATAGAAATAGTTCCTTGACGTTGAACCCTTGATCATTAATAATGAATGATGTTGCACGCGCATGCAAGTGCTTGGCGATCGATTTTGGAGCAGCTCATTTTTAAGACAGTTTATGGCAATTATTTGACTCCTGCTTCATATGATCCAGATATTCACAAGGTAAGAAACTACATCGTTTTTCCAAGATTTGGTATTCTATTTCTATTTTTTCAATTTGTTTACGTTCTCATTGGAACCAAAATTCTCTCACACGCACACACACATGAATGAAAATTCTATGTGGGCGAGTTCATTTATTTTATCGTACTCTCAAATACAGTTTTAGGACCTTACAACTATGAACTTACAAACTGTGCGATGACATTCGCTATGGTTAGATTAAATACAGAACTTTGTTTGTACTGGAATTCAAACAAGCATCAAAATCAAATATACTTATGTTACTTTCTCAGTGTAATTATGTGGAGTCTGGAAAAGTGAGATGGGGTACCTATCATATTTACCAGACAGTGTCCTGATCTCCCAAGCCCACAGATTTTCTCAGAGTTGAGAGGAAAAACCTCTGCCTCCCCATCTTTAAAAAATGTTTTATGTTTAAATATATTCTATTAGCTTCTTATTACGTCCAAATGAATTTCGGAAAAGTGAGCCAGGATACTTGATTTAAGGGATATAGTTACCAGGCTCCTACTGATCTCCCAAATTATAGGTTTTGGTTAAAGTTGAAAATATGGTCAACTTTTGACACAAATTCATCAATAACCTCTGCATCAATAACCTGACTCTCCATCTTCAAACATGTTTTATGTTGAAATATACTTTCATTACTTTCTTATTATGTCCAAAAGAATTTTTAAAAAGTGAGCCGGGAAACTTGA